>CAWWDN010000202.1:0-254000 GCA_963942505.1 Lordithon lunulatus | reverse complement strand
AACATCGCCTGTAGGTCCTATATGGCCGTGGGTTGCATCTGGCTGGATCAGAGCTACCCCCATGCTGTATATACGTGGCCCAGCTGTGCTCAGATCGACATATATCGACTCAAGAACATCGCCTGTAGGTCCTATATGGCCGTGGGTTGCATCTGGCTGGTATCAGAGCTACCCCCATGCTGTATATACGGCGCCCAGCTGTGCTCAGATCGACATATATCGACTCAAGAACATCGCCTGTAGGTCCTATATAGCCGTGGGTTGCAGCTGGCAGGTATCACAGCTACCCCCATGCTGTATATACGTGGCCCAGCTGTGCTCAGATCGACATATATCCACTCAACAACATCGCCTGTAGGTCCTATATAGCCGTGGGTTGCAGCTGGCTGGTATCACAGCTACCCCCATGCTGTATATACGTGGCCCAGCTGTGCTCAGATCGACATATATCGACTCAAGAACATCGCCTGTAGGTCCTATATGGCCTTGGGTTGCATCTGACTGGTGTCAGAGCTACCCCCATGCTGTATATACGGCGCCCAGCTGTGCTCAGATCGACATATATCCACTCAAGAACATCGCCTGTAGGTCCTATATGGCCGTGGGTTGCATCTGGCTGGTATCAGAGCTACCCCCATGCTGTATATACGTGGCCCAGCTGTGCTCAGATCGACATATATCGACTCAAGAACATCGCCTGTAGGTCCTATATGGCCGTGGGTTGCATCTGGCTGGTATCAGAGCTACCCCCATGCTGTATATACGGCGCCCAGCTGTGCTCAGATCGACATATATCCACTCAACAACATCGCCTGTAGGTCCTATATAGCCGTGGGTTGCCGCTGGCTGGTATCACAGCTACCCCCATGCTGTATATACGTGGCCCAGCTGTGCTCAGATCGACATATATCGACTCGAGAACATCGCCTGTAGGTCCTATATGGCCGTGGGTTGCATCTGGCTGGTATCAGAGCTACCCCCATGCTGTATATACGTGGCCCAGCTGTGCTCAGATCGACATATATCGACTCAAGAACATCGCCTGTAGGTCCTATATGGCCGTGGGTTGCATCTGGCTGGTATCAGAGCTACCCCCATGCTGTATATACGGCGCCCATCTGTGCTCAGATCGACATATATCCACTCAACAACATCGCCTGTAGGTCCTATATAGCCGTGGGTTGCAGCTGGCTGGTATCACAGCTACCCCCATGCTGTATATACGTGGCCCAGCTGTGCTCAGATCGACATATATCGACTCAAGAACATCGCCTGTAGGTCCTATATGGCCGTGGGTTGCATCTGGCTGGTATTAGAGCTACCCCCATGCTGTATATACGGCGCCCAGCTGTGTTTAGATCGACATATATCGACTCAAGAACATCGCCTGTAGGTCCTATATGGCCGTGGGTTGCATCTGGCTGGTATCAGAGCTACCCCCATGCTGCATATACGGGGCACAGCTGTGCTCAGATCTACATATATCGACTCAAGAACATCGCCTGTAGGTCCTATATAGCCGTGAGTTGCAGCTGGCTGGTATCACAGCTACCTCCATGCTGTGTATACGTGGCCCAGCTGTGCTCAGATCGACATATATCGACTCAAGAACATCGCCTGTAGGTCCTATATGGCCGTGGGTTGCATCTGGCTGGTATCAGAGGTACCCCAATGCTGTATATACGGCGCCTAGCTGTGCTTAGATCGACATATATCCACTCAAGAACATCGCCTGTAGGTCCTATATGGCCGTGGGTGCATCTAGCTGGTATCAGAGCTACCGCCATGCTGTATATGTGCTCAGATCGACATATATCGACTCAAGAACATCGCCTGTAGGTCCTATATAGCCGTGGGTTGCAGCTGGCTGGTATAACAGCTACCCCCATACTGTATATACGTGGCCCAGCTGTGCTCAGATCGACATATATCGACTCAAGAACATCACCTGTAGGTCCTATATGGCCGTGGGTTGCATCTGGCTGGTATCAGAGCTACCCCTATGCTGTATATACGGCGCCCAGCTGTGCTCAGATCGACATATATCCACTCAAGAACATCGCCTGTAGGTCCTATATGGCCGTGGGTTGCATCTGGCTGGTATTAGAGCTACCCCCATGCTGTATATACGGCGCCCAGCTGTGTTTAGATCGACATATATCCACTGTAGGTCCTATATGGCCGTGGGTTGCATCTGGCTGGTATCAGAGCTACCCCCATGCTGTATATACGGCGCCCAGCTGTGCTCAGATCGACATATATCCACTCAAGAACATCGCCTGTAGGTCCTATATGGCCGTGGGTTGCATCTGGCTGGTATCAGAGCTACCCCCATGCTGTATATACGGGTCCCAGCTGTGCTCAGATCGACATATATCCACTCAAGAACATCGCCTGTAGGTCCTATATGGCCGTGGGTTGCATCTGGCTGGTATCACAGCTACCCCCATGCTGTATACACGGCGCCCAGCTGTGCTCAGATCGACATATATTCACTGTAGGTCCTATATGGCCGTGGGTTGCATCTGGCTGGTATCAGAGCTACCCCCAAGCTATATATACTGGGCCCAGCTGTGCTCAGATCGACATATATCGACTCAAGAACATCGCCTGTAGGTCCTTTATAGACGTGGGTTGCAGCTGGCTGGTATCACAGCTACCTCCATGCTGTATATACGTGGCCCAGCTGTGCTCAGATCGACATATATCGACTCAAGAACATCGCCTGTAGGTCCTATATGGCCGTGGGTTGCATCTGGCTGGTATCAGAGCTACCCCCATGCTGTATATACGGCGCCCAGCTGTGCTCAGATCGACATATATCCACTCAACAACATCGCCTGTAGGTCCTATATAGCCGTGGGTTGCAGCTGGCTGGTATCACAGCTACCCCCATGCTGTATATACGTGGCCCAGCGGTGCTCAGATCGACATATATCGACTGAAGAACATCGCCTGTAGGTCCTATATGGCCGTGGGTTGCATCTGATTGGTATCAGAGCTACACCCATGCTGTATATACGGCGCCCAGCTGTGCTCAGATCAACATATATCCACTCAAGAACATCGCCTGTAGGTCCTATATGGCCGTGGGTTGCATCTGGCTGGTATCAGAGCTACCCCCATGCTGTATATACGGGGCCCAGCTGTGCTCCGATCGACATATATCGACTCAAGAACATCTCCTGTAGGTCCTATATAGCCGTGGGTTGCAGCTGGCTGGTATCACAGCTACCCCCATGCTGTATATACGTGGCCCAGCTGTGCTCAGATCGACATATATCGACTCAAGAACATTGCCTGTAGGTCCTATATGGCCGTGGGTTGCATCTGACTGGTATCAGAGCTACCCCCATGCTGTATATACGGCGCCCAGCTGTGCTCTGATCGACATATATCCACTGTAGGTCCTATATGGCTTGGGTTGCATCTGGCTGGCATCAGAGCTACCCCCATGCTGTATATACGGCGCCCAGCTGTGCTTAGATCGACATATATCGACTCAAGAACATCTCCTGTAGGTCCTATATAGCCGTGGGTTGCAGCTGGCTGGTATCACAGCTACCCCCATGCTGTATATACGTGGCCCAGCTGTGCTCAGATCGACATATATCGACTCAAGAACATTGCCTGTAGGTCCTATATGGCCGTGGGTTGCATCTGACTGGTATCAGAGCTACCCCCATGCTGTATATACGGCGCCCAGCTGTGCTCTGATCGACATATATCCACTGTAGGTCCTATATAGCCGTGGGTTGCAGCTGGCTGGTATCACAGCTACCCCCATGCTGTATATACGTGGCCCAGCTATGCTCAGATCGACATATATCGACTCAAGAACATCGCCTGTAGGTCCTATATGGCCGTGGGTTGCATCTGGCTGGTATTAGAGCTACCCCCATGCTGTATATACGGCGCCCAGCTGTGTTTAGATCGACATATATCCACTGTAGGTCCTATATGGCCGTGGGTTGCATCTGGCTGGTATCAGAGCTACCCCCTTGCTGTATATACGGCGCCCAGCTGTGCTCAGATCGACATATATCCACTCAACAACATCGCCTGTAGGTCCTATATAGCCGTGGGTTGCAGCTGGCTGGTATCACAGCTACCCCCATGCTGTATATACGTGGCCCAGCTATGCTCAGATCGACATATATCGACTCAAGAACATCGCCTGTAGGTCCTATATGGCCGTGGGTTGCATCTGGCTGGTATTAGAGCTACCCCCATGCTGTATATACGGCGCCCAGCTGTGTTTAGATCGACATATATCCACTGTAGGTCCTATATGGCCGTGGGTTGCATCTGGCTGGTATCAGAGATTCCCCCATGCTGTATATACGGGGCCCAGCTGTGCTCAGATCGACATATATCGACTCAAGAACATCGCCTGTAGGTCCTATATAGCCGTGAGTTGCAGCTGGCTGGTATCACAGCTACCTCCATGCTGTATATACGTTGCCCAGCTGTGCTCAGATCGACATATATCGACTCAAGAACATCGCCTGTAGGTCCTATATGGCCGTGGGTTGCATCTGGCTGGTATTAGAGCTACCCCCATGCTGTATATACGGCGCCCAGCTGTGTTTAGATCGACATATATCCACTGTAGGTCCTATATGGCCGTGGGTTGCATCTGGCTGGTATCAGAGCTACCCCCATGCTGTATATACGGCGCCCAGCTGTGCTCAGATCGACATATATCCACTCAAGAACATCGCCTGTAGGTCCTATATGGCCGTGGGTTGCATCTGGCTGGTATCAGAGCTACCCCCATGCTGTATATACGGGTCCCAGCTGTGCTCAGATCGACATATATCCACTCAAGAACATCGCCTGTAGGTCCTATATGGCCGTGGGTTGCATCTGGCTGGTATTAGAGCTACCCCCATGCTGTATATACGGCGCCCAGCTGTGTTTAGATCGACATATATCCACTGTAGGTCCTATATGGCCGTGGGTTGCATCTGGCTGGTATCAGAGCTACCCCCATGCTGTATATACGGCGCCCAGCTGTGCTCAGATCGACATATATCCACTCAAGAACATCGCCTGTAGGTCCTATATGGCCGTGGGTTGCATCTGGCTGGTATCAGAGCTACCCCCATGCTGTATATACGGGTCCCAGCTGTGCTCAGATCGACATATATCCACTCAAGAACATCGCCTGTAGGTCCTATATGGCCGTGGGTTGCATCTAACTGGTATCAGAGCTACCCCCATGCTGTATACACGGCGCCCAGCTGAGCTCTGATCGACATATATTCACTGTAGGTCCTATATGGCCGTGGGTTGCATCTGGCTGGTATCAGAGCTACCCCCAAGCTATATATACTGGGCCCAGCTGTGCTCAGATCGACATATATCGACTCAAGAACATCGCCTGTAGGTCCTTTATAGCCGTGGGTTGCAGCTGGCTGGTATCACAGCTACACCCATGCTGTATATACGTGGCCCGGCTGTGCTCAGATCGACATATATCGACTCAAGAACATCGCCTGTAGGTCCTATATGGCCGTGGGTTGCATCTGGCTGGTATCAGAGCTACCCCCATGCTGTATATACGGCGCCCAGCTGTGCTCAGATCAACATATAACCACTCAACAACATCGCCTGTAGGTCCTATATAGCCGTGGGTTGCAGCTGGCTGGTATCGCAGCTACCCCCATGCTGTATATACGTGGCCCAGCGGTGCTCAGATCGACATATATCGACTCAAGAACATCGCCTGTAGGTCCTATATGGCCGTGGGTTGCATCTGATTGGTATCAGAGCTACACCCATGCTGTATATACGGCGCCCAGCTGTGCTCAGATCAACATATATCCACTCAAGAACATCGCCTGTAGGTCCTATATGGCCGTGGGTTGCATCTGGCTGGTATCAGAGCTACCCCCATGCTGTATATACGGGACCCAGCTGTGCTCAGATCGACATATATCGACTCAAGAACATCGCCTGTAGGTCCTATATAGCCGCGGGTTGCAGCTGGCTGGTACCACAGCTACCCACATGCTGTCTATACTTGGCCCAGCTGTGCTCAGATCGACATATATCGACTCAAGAACATCGCCTGTAGGTCCTATATGGCCGTGGGTTGCATCTGGCTGGTATCAGTGCTACCCCCATGCTGAATATACGGGGCCCAGCTGTGCTCAGATCGACATATATCGACTCAAGAACATCTCCCGTAGGTCCTATATAGCCGTGGGTTGCAGCTGGCTGGTATCACAGCTACCCCCATGCTGTATATACGTGGCCCAGCTGTGCATATATCGACTCAAGAACATCGCCTGTAGGTCCTATATGGCCGTGGGTTGCATCTGACTGGTATCAGAGCTACCCCCATGCTGTATATACGGCGCCCAGCTGAGCTCTGATCGACATATATCCACTGTAGGTCCTATATGGCCGTGGGTTGCATCTGGCTGGCATCAGAGCTACCCCCATGCTGTATATACGGCGCCCAGCTGTGCTAGGATCGACATATGTCCACTCAAGAACATCGCCTGTAGGTCCTATATGGCCGTGGGTTGCATCTGGCTTATATCAGAGTTCCCCCCTTGCTGTATATACGGGGCCCAGCTGTGCTCAGATCGACATATATCGACTCAAGAACATCGCCTGTAGGTCCTATATAGCCGTGAGTTGCAGCTGGCTGGTATCACAGCTACCTCCATGCTGTATATACGTTGCCCAGCTGTGCTCAGATCGACATATATCGACTCAAGAACATCGCCTGTAGGTCCTATATGGCCGTGGGTTGCATCTGGCTGGTATCAGAGATTCACCCATGCTGTATATACGGGGCCCAGCTGTGCTCAGATCGACATATATCGACTCAAGAACATCGCCTGTAGGTCCTATATAGCCGTGAGTTGCAGCTGGCTGGTATCACAGCTACCTCCATGCTGTATATACGTTGCCCAGCTGTGCTCAGATCGACATATATCGACTCAAGAACATCGCCTGTAGGTCCTATATGGCCGTGGGTTGCATCTGGCTGGTATTAGAGCTACCCCCATGCTGTATATACGGCGCCCAGCTGTGTTTAGATCGACATATATCCACTGTAGGTCCTATATGGCCGTGGGTTGCATCTGGCTGGTATCAGAGCTACCCCCATGCTGTATATACGGCGCCCAGCTGTGCTCAGATCGACATATATCCACTCAAGAACATCGCCTGTAGGTCCTATATGGCCGTGGGTTGCATCTGGCTGGTATCAGAGCTACCCCCATGCTGTATATACGGGTCCCAGCTGTGCTCAGATCGACATATATCCACTCAAGAACATCGCCTGTAGGTCCTATATGGCCGTGGGTTGCATCTGGCTGGTATTAGAGCTACCCCCATGCTGTATATACGGCGCCCAGCTGTGTTTAGATCGACATATATCCACTGTAGGTCCTATATGGCCGTGGGTTGCATCTGGCTGGTATCAGAGCTACCCCCATGCTGTATATACGGCGCCCAGCTGTGCTCAGATCGACATATATCCACTCAAGAACATCGCCTGTAGGTCCTATATGGCCGTGGGTTGCATCTGGCTGGTATCAGAGCTACCCCCATGCTGTATATACGGGTCCCAGCTGTGCTCAGATCGACATATATCCACTCAAGAACATCGCCTGTAGGTCCTATATGGCCGTGGGTTGCATCTAACTGGTATCAGAGCTACCCCCATGCTGTATACACGGCGCCCAGCTGAGCTCTGATCGACATATATTCACTGTAGGTCCTATATGGCCGTGGGTTGCATCTGGCTGGTATCAGAGCTACCCCCAAGCTATATATACTGGGCCCAGCTGTGCTCAGATCGACATATATCGACTCAAGAACATCGCCTGTAGGTCCTTTATAGCCGTGGGTTGCAGCTGGCTGGTATCACAGCTACACCCATGCTGTATATACGTGGCCCGGCTGTGCTCAGATCGACATATATCGACTCAAGAACATCGCCTGTAGGTCCTATATGGCCGTGGGTTGCATCTGGCTGGTATCAGAGCTACCCCCATGCTGTATATACGGCGCCCAGCTGTGCTCAGATCAACATATAACCACTCAACAACATCGCCTGTAGGTCCTATATAGCCGTGGGTTGCAGCTGGCTGGTATCGCAGCTACCCCCATGCTGTATATACGTGGCCCAGCGGTGCTCAGATCGACATATATCGACTCAAGAACATCGCCTGTAGGTCCTATATGGCCGTGGGTTGCATCTGATTGGTATCAGAGCTACACCCATGCTGTATATACGGCGCCCAGCTGTGCTCAGATCAACATATATCCACTCAAGAACATCGCCTGTAGGTCCTATATGGCCGTGGGTTGCATCTGGCTGGTATCAGAGCTACCCCCATGCTGTATATACGGGACCCAGCTGTGCTCAGATCGACATATATCGACTCAAGAACATCGCCTGTAGGTCCTATATAGCCGCGGGTTGCAGCTGGCTGGTACCACAGCTACCCACATGCTGTCTATACTTGGCCCAGCTGTGCTCAGATCGACATATATCGACTCAAGAACATCGCCTGTAGGTCCTATATGGCCGTGGGTTGCATCTGGCTGGTATCAGTGCTACCCCCATGCTGAATATACGGGGCCCAGCTGTGCTCAGATCGACATATATCGACTCAAGAACATCTCCCGTAGGTCCTATATAGCCGTGGGTTGCAGCTGGCTGGTATCACAGCTACCCCCATGCTGTATATACGTGGCCCAGCTGTGCATATATCGACTCAAGAACATCGCCTGTAGGTCCTATATGGCCGTGGGTTGCATCTGACTGGTATCAGAGCTACCCCCATGCTGTATATACGGCGCCCAGCTGAGCTCTGATCGACATATATCCACTGTAGGTCCTATATGGCCGTGGGTTGCATCTGGCTGGCATCAGAGCTACCCCCATGCTGTATATACGGCGCCCAGCTGTGCTAGGATCGACATATGTCCACTCAAGAACATCGCCTGTAGGTCCTATATGGCCGTGGGTTGCATCTGGCTTATATCAGAGTTCCCCCCTTGCTGTATATACGGGGCCCAGCTGTGCTCAGATCGACATATATCGACTCAAGAACATCGCCTGTAGGTCCTATATAGTCGTGGGTTGCAGCCTGGCTGGTATCACAGCTACCCCCATGCTGTATACACGGCGCCCAGCTGTGCTCAGATCGACATATATCCACTGTAGGTCCTATATGGCCGTGGGTTGCATCTGGCTGGTATCAGAGCTACCCCCATGCTGTATATACGGGGCCCAGCTGTGCTCAGATCGACATATATCGACTCAAGAACATCGCCTGTAGGTCCTATATAGCCGTGGGTTGCAGCTGGCTGGTATCACAGCTACCCCCATGCTATATATACGTGGCCCAGCTGTACTGAGATCGACATATATCGACTCAAGAACATCGCCTGTAGGTCCTATATGGCCGTGGGTTGCATCTGGCCGGTATTAGAGCTACCCCCATGCTGTATATACGGCGCCCAGCTGTGCTTAGATCGAGATATATCCAATCAAGAACATCGCCTGTAGGTCCAATATGGCCGTGGGTTGCATCTAGCTGGTACAGAGCTACCGCCATGCTGTATATACGGGGCCCAGCTGTGCTCAGATCGACATATATCGACTCAAGAACATCGCCTGTAGGTATTATATAGCCGTGGGTTGCAGCTGGCTGGTATCACAGCTACCCCCATGCTGTATATACGTGGCCCAGCTGTGCTCAGATCGACATATATCAACTCAAGAACATCGCCTGTAGGTCCTATATGGCCGTGGGTTGCATCTGGCTGGTATCAGAGCTACCCCTATGATGTATATACGGCGCTCAGCTGTGCTCAGATCGACATATATCCACTCAAGAACATCGCCTGTAGGTCCTATATGGCCGTGGGTTGCATCTGGCTGGTATCAGAGCTACCCCCATGCTGTATATACAGGGCCCAGCTGTGCTCAGATCGACATAAATCGAGTCAAGACCATCGCCTGTAGGTCCTATATGGTCGTGGGTTGCATCTGGCAGGTATCAGAACTACCCCCATGCTGTATATACGGCGCCCAGCTGTGCTCAGATCGACATATATCCACTCTAGAACATCGCCTGTAGGTCCTATATGGCCGTGGGTTGCATCTGGCTGGTATTAGAGCTACCCTCATGCTGTATATACGGGGCCCAGCTGTGCTCAGATCGACATATATCCACTCAAGAACATCGCCTGTAGGTCCTATATGGCCGTGGGTAGCATCTGGCTGGTATCAGAGCTACCCCCATGCTGTATATACGGGGCCCAGCTGTGCTCAGATCGACATATATCGACTCAAGAACATCGCCTGTAGGTCCTATATGGTCGTGGGTTGCATCTGGCAGGTATCAGAGCTACCCCCATGCTGTATATACGGCGCCCAGCTGTGCTCAGATCGACATATATCCACTGTATGTCCTATATGGCCGTGGGTTGCGTCTGGCTGGTATCAGAGCTACCCCCATGCTGCATATACGGGGCCCAGCTGTGCTCAGATCGACATATATCGACTCAAGAACATCGCCTGTAGGTCCTATATAGCCGTGGGTTGCAGCTGGCTGGTATCACAGCTACCCCCATGCTGTATATACGTGGCCCAGCTGTGCTCAGATCGACATATATCGACTCCAGAACATCGCCTGTAGGTCCTATATGGCCGTGGGTTGCATCTGGCTGGTATCAGAGCTACCCCTATGCTGTATATACGGCGCTCAGCTGTGCTCAGATCGACATATATCGACACAAGAACATCGCCTGTAGGTTCTATATGGCCGTGGGTTGCATCTGATAGGTATCAGAGCTACCCCCATGCTGTATATACGGCGCCCAGCTGTGCTCAGATCAACATATATCCACTCAAGAACATCGCCTGTAGGTTCTATATGGCCGTGGGTTGCATCTGGCTGGTATCAGAGCTACCCCCATGCTGGATATACGGGGCCCAGCTGTGCTCAGATCGACATATATCGACTCAAGAACATCGCCTGTAGGTCCTATATAGCCGCGGGTTGCAGCTGGCTGGTGCCACAGCTACCCCCATGCTGTCTATAGGTGGCCCAGCTGTGCTCAGATCGACATATATCGACTCAAGAACTACCTATATGGCCGTGGGTTGCATCTGGATGGTATCAGTGCTACCCCCATGCTATATATACGGGGCCCAGCTGTGCTCAGATCGACATATATCGACTCAAGAACATCTCCTGTAGGTCCTATATAGCCGTGGGTTGCAGCTGGCTGGTATCACAGCTACCCCCATGCTGTATATACGTGGCCCAGCTGTGCTCAGATCGACATATATCGACTCAGGAACATCGCCTGTAGGTCCTTTATAGCCGTGGGTTGCAGCTGGCTGGTATCACAGCTACCCCCATGCTGTATATACGTGGCCCAGCTGTGCTCAGATCGACATATATCGACTCAAGAACATCGCCTGTAGGTCCTATATGGCCGTGGGTTGCATCTGTCTGGTATCAGAGCTACCCCCATGCTGTATATACGGCGCCCAGCTGTGCTCAGATCGACATATATCCACTCAACAACATCGCCTGTAGGTCCTATATAGCCGTGGGTTGCAGCTGACTGGTATCACAGCTACCCCCATGCTGTATATGCGTGGCCCAGCGGTACTCAGATCGACATATATCGACTCAAGAACATCGCCTGTAGGTCCTATATGGCCGTGGGTTGCATCTGACTGGTATCAGAGCTACCCCCATGCTGTATATACGGCGCCCAGCTGTGCTCAGATCAACATATATCCGCTCAAGAACATCGCCTGTAGGTCCCATATGGCCGTGGGTTGCATCTGGCTGGTATCAGTGCTACCCCCATGCTGTATATACGGGGCCCAGCTGTGCTCAGATCGACATATATCGACTCAAGAACATCTCCTGTGGGTCCTATATAGCCGTGGGTTGGAGCTGGCTGGTATCACAGCTACCCCCATGCTGTATATACGTGGCCCAGCTGTGCTCAGATCGACATATATCGACTCAAGAACATCGCCTGTAGGTCCTATATAGCCGCGGGTTGCAGCTGGCTGGTACCACAGCTACCCCCATGCTGTCTATAATTGGCCCAGCTGTGCTCAGATCGACATATATCGACTCAAGAACATCGCCTGTAGGTCCTATATGGCCGTGGGTTGCATCTGGCTGGTATCAGTGCTACCCCCATGCTGTATATACGGGGCCCAGCTGTGCTCAGATAGACATATATCGACTCAAGAACATCTCCTGTAGGTCCTATATAGCCGTGGGTTGCAGCTGGCTGGTATCACAGCTACCCCCATGCTGTATATACGTGGTCCAGCTGTGCTCAGATCGATATATATCGACTCAAGAACATCGCCTGTAGGTCCTATATGGCCGTGGGTTGCATCTGACTGGTATCAGAGCTACCCCCATGCTGTATATACGGCGCCCAGCTGTGCTCAGATCGACATATATCCATTCAAGAACATCGCCTGTAGGTCCTATATGGCCGTGGGTTGCATCTGGCTGGTATCAGAGCTACCCCCATGCTGTATATACGTGGCCCAGCTGTGCTAAGATCGACATATATCGACTCAAGAACATCGCCTGTAGGTCCTATATGGCCGTGGGTTGCATCTGGCTGGTATCAGAGCTACCCCCATGCTGTATATACGGCGCCCAGCTGTGCTCAGATCGACATATATCGACTCAAGAACATCGCCTGTAGGTCCTATATAGCCGTGGGTTGCAGCTGGCAGGTATCACAGCTACCCCCATGCTGTATATACGTGGCCCAGCTGTGCTCAGATCGACATATATCCACTCAACAACATCGCCTGTAGGTCCTATATAGCCGTGGGTTGCATCTGGCTGGTATCAGAGCTACCCCAATGCTGTATATACGGCGCCTAGCTGTGCTTAGATCGACATATATCCACTCAAGAACATCGCCTGTAGGTCCTATATGGCCGTGGGTGCATCTAGCTGGTATCAGAGCTACCGCCATGCTGTATATGTGCTCAGATCGACATATATCGACTCAAGAACATCGCCTGTAGGTCCTATATAGCCGTGGGTTGCAGCTGGCTGGTATAACAGCTACCCCCATGCTGTATATACGTGGCCCAGCTGTGTTCAGATCGACATATATCGACTCAAGAACATCGCCCGTAGGTCCTATATGGCCGTGGGTTGCATCTGGCTGGTATCAGAGCTACCCCTATGCTGTATATACGGCGCCCAGCTGTGCTCAGATCGACATATATCCACTCAAGAACATCGCCTGTAGGTCCTATATGGCCGTGGGTTGCATCTGGCTGGTATTAGAGCTACCCCCATGCTGTATATACGGCGCCCAGCTGTGTTTAGATCGACATATATCCACTGTAGGTCCTATATGGCCGTGGGTTGCATCTGGCTGGTATCAGAGCTACCCCCATGCTGTATATACGGCGCCCAGCTGTGCTCAGATCGACATATATCCACTCAAGAACATCGCCTGTAGGTCCTATATGGCCGTGGGTTGCATCTGGCTGGTATCAGAGCTACCCCCATGCTGTATATACGTGGCCCGGCTGTGCTCAGATCGACATATATCGACTCAAGAACATCGCCTGTAGGTCCTATATGGCCGTGGGTTGCATCTGGCTGGTATCAGAGCTACCCCCATGCTGTATATACGGCGCCCAGCTGTGCTCAGATCGACATATAACCACTCAACAACATCGCCTGTAGGTCCTATATAGCCGTGGGTTGCAGCTGGCTGGTATCACAGCTACCCCCATGCTGTATATACGTGGCCCAGCGGTGCTCAGATCGACATATATCGACTCAAGAACATCGCCTGTAGGTCCTATATGGCCGTGGGTTGCATCTGATTGGTATCAGAGCTACACCCATGCTGTATATACGACGCCCAGCTGTGCTCAGATCAACATATATCCACTCAAGAACATCGCCTGTAGGTCCTATATGGCCGTGGGTTGCATCTGGCTGGTATCAGAGCTACCCCCATGCTGTATATACGGGACCCAGCTGTGCTCAGATCGACATATATCGACTCAAGAACATCGCCTGTAGGTCCTATATAGCCGCGGGTTGCAGCTGGCTGGTACCACAGCTCCCCACATGCTGTCTATACTTGGCCCAGCTGTGCTCAGATCGACATATATCGACTCAAGAACATCTCCTGTAGGTCCTATATAGCCGTGGGTTGCAGCTGGCTGGTATCACAGCTACTCCCATGCTGTATATACGTGGCCCAGCTGTGCTCAGATCGACATATATCGACTCAAGAACATCGCCTGTAGGTCCTATATGGCCGTGGGTTGCATCTGACTGGTATCAGAGCTACCCCCATGCTGTATATACGGCGCCCAGCTGAGCTCTGATCGACATATATCCACTGTAGGTCCTATATGGCCGTGGGTTGCATCTGGCTGGCATCAGAGCTACCCCCATGCTGTATATACGGCGCCCAGCTGTGCTTAGATCGACATATATCCACTCAAGAACATCGCCTGTAGGTCCTATATGGCCGTGGGTTGCATCTGGCTTATATCAGAGTTCCCCCCTTGCTGTATATACGAGGCCCAGCTGTGCTCAGATCGACATATATCGACTCAAGAACATCGCCTGTAGGTCCTATATAGTCGTGGGTTGCAGCCTGGCTGGTATCACAGCTACCCCCATGCTGTATACACGGCGCCCAGCTGTGCTCAGATCGACATATATCCACTGTAGGTCCTATATGGCCGTGGGTTGCATCTGGCTGGTATCAGAGCTACCCCCATGCTGTATATACGGGGCCCAGCTGTGCTCAGATCGACATATATCGACTCAAGAACATCGCCTGTAGGTCCTATATAGCCGTGGGTTGCAGCTGGCTGGTATCACAGCTACCCCCATGCTATATATACGTGGCCCAGCTGTACTGAGATCGACATATATCGACTCAAGAACATCGCCTGTAGGTCCTATATGGCCGTGGGTTGCATCTTTCCGGTATTAGAGCTACCCCCATGCTGTATATACGGCGCCCAGCTGTGCTTAGATCGAGATATATCCAATCAAGAACATCGCCTGTAGGTCCAATATGGCCGTGGGTTGCATCTAGCTGGTACAGAGCTACCGCCATGCTGTATATACGGGGCCCAGCTGTGCTCAGATCGACATATATCGACTCAAGAACATCGCCTGTAGGTCCTATATAGCCGTGGGTTGCAGCTGGCTGGTATCACAGCTACCCCCATGCTGTATATACGTGGCCCAGCTGTGCTCAGATCGACATATATCAACTCAAGAACATCGCCTGTAGGTCCTATATGGCCGTGGGTTGCATCTGGCTGGTATCAGAGCTACCCCTATGATGTATATACGGCGCTCAGCTGTGCTCAGATCGACATATATCCACTCAAGAACATCGCCTGTAGGTCCTATATGGCCGTGGGTTGCATCTGGCTGGTATCAGAGCTACCCCCATGCTGTATATACAGGGCCCAGCTGTGCTCAGATCGACATAAATCGAGTCAAGACCATCGCCTGTAGGTCCTATATGGTCGTGGGTTGCATCTGGCAGGTATCAGAGCTACCCCCAGCCTGTATATACGGCGCCCAGCTGTGCTCAGATCGACATATATCCACTCTAGAACATCGCCTGTAGGTCCTATATGGCCGTGGGTTGCATCTGGCTGGTATTAGAGCTACCCTCATGCTGTATATACGGGGCCCAGCTGTGCTCAGATCGACATATATCCACTCAAGAACATCGCCTGTAGGTCCTATATGGCCGTGGGTTGCATCTGGCTGGTATCAGAGCTACCCCCATGCTGTATATACGGGGCCCAGCTGTGCTCAGATCGACATATATCGACTCAAGAACATCGCCTGTAGGTCCTATATGGTCGTGGGTTGCATCTGGCAGGTATCAGAGCTACCCCCATGCTGTATATACGGCGCCCAGCTGTGCTCAGATCGACATATATCCACTGTATGTCCTATATGGCCGTGGGTTGCATCTGGCTGGTATCAGAGCTACCCCCATGCTGCATATACGGGGCCCAGCTGTGCTCAGATCGACATATATCGACTCAAGAACATCGCCTGTAGGTCCTATATAGCCGTGGGTTGCAGCTGGCTGGTATCACAGCTACCCCCATGCTGTATATACGTGGCCCAGCTGTGCTCAGATCGACATATATCGACTCCAGAACATCGCCTGTAGGTCCTATATGGCCGTGGGTTGCATCTGGCTGGTATCAGAGCTACCCCCATGCTGTATATACGTGGCCCAGCTGTGCTCAGATCGACATATATCGACACAAGAACATCGCCTGTAGGTTCTATATGGCCGTGGGTTGCATCTGATAGGTATCAGAGCTACCCCCATGCTGTATATACGGCGCCCAGCTGTGCTCAGATCGACATATATCCACTCAACAACATCGCCTGTAAGTCCTATATAGCCGTGGGTTGCAGCTGGCTGGTATCACAGCTACCCCCATGCTGTATATACGTGGCCCAGCTGTGCTCAGATCGACATATATCGACTCAAGAACATCGCCTGTAGGTCCTATATGGCCTTGGGTTGCATCTGACTGGTGTCAGAGCTACCCCCATGCTGTATATACGGCGCCCAGCTGTGCTCAGATCGACATATATCCACTCAAGAACATCGCCTGTAGGTCCTATATGGCCGTGGGTTGCATCTGGCTGGTATCAGAGCTACCCCCATGCTGTATATACGTGTCCCAGCTGTGCTCAGATCGACATATATCGACTCAAGAACATCGCCTGTAGGTCCTATATGGCCGTGGGTTGCATCTGGCTGGTATCAGAGCTACCCCCATGCTGTATATACGGCGCCCAGCTGTGCTCAGATCGACATATATCCACTCAACAACATCGCCTGTAGGTCCTATATAGCCGTGGGTTGCAGCTGGCTGGTATCACAGCTACCCCCATGCTGTATATACGTGGCCCAGCTGTGCTCAGATCGACATATATCGACTCGAGAACATCGCCTGTAGGTCCTATATGGCCGTGGGTTGCATCTGGCTGGTATCAGAGCTACCCCCATGCTGTATATACGTGGCCCAGCTGTGCTCAGATCGACATATATCGACTCAAGAACATCGCCTGTAGGTCCTATATGGCCGTGGGTTGCATCTGGCTGGTATCAGAGCTACCCCCATGCTGTATATACGGCGCCCATCTGTGCTCAGATCGACATATATCCACTCAACAACATCGCCTGTAGGTCCTATATAGCCGTGGGTTGCAGCTGGCTGGTATCACAGCTACCCCCATGCTGTATATACGTGGCCCAGCTGTGCTCAGATCGACATATATCGACTCAATAACATCGCCTGTAGGTCCTATATGGCCGTGGGTTGCATCTGGCTGGTATTAGAGCTACCCCCATGCTGTATATACGGCGCCCAGCTGTGTTTAGATCGACATATATCGACTCAAGAACATCGCCTGTAGGTCCTATATGGCCGTGGGTTGCATCTGGCTGGTATCAGAGCTACCCCCATGCTGCATATACGGGGCACAGCTGTGCTCAGATCGACATATATCGACTCAAGAACATCGCCTGTAGGTCCTATATAGCCGTGAGTTGCAGCTGGCTGGTATCACAGCTACCTCCATGCTGTATATACGTGGCCCAGCTGTGCTCAGATCGACATATATCGACTCAAGAACATCGCCTGTAGGTCCTATATGGCCGTGGGTTGCATGTGGCTGGTATCAGAGGTACCCCAATGCTGTATATACGGCGCCTAGCTGTGCTTAGATCGACATATATCCACTCAAGAACATCGCCTGTAGGTCCTATATGGCCGTGGGTGCATCTAGCTGGTATCAGAGCTACCGCCATGCTGTATATGTGCTCAGATCGACATATATCGACTCAAGAACATCGCCTGTAGGTCCTATATAGCCGTGGGTTGCAGCTGGCTGGTATAACAGCTACCCCCATGCTGTATATACGTGGCCCAGCTGTGCTCAGATCGACATATATCGACTCAAGAACATCACCTGTAGGTCCTATATGGCCGTGGGTTGCATCTGGCTGGTATCAGAGCTACCCCTATGCTTTATATACGGCGCCCAGCTGTGCTCAGATCGACATATATCCACTCAAGAACATCGCCTGTAGGTCCTATATGGCCGTGGGTTGCATCTGGCTGGTATTAGAGCTACCCCCATGCTGTATATACGGCGCCCAGCTGTGTTTAGATCGACATATATCCACTGTAGGTCCTATATGGCCGTGGGTTGCATCTGGCTGGTATCAGAGCTACCCCCATGCTGTATATACGGCGCCCAGCTGTGCTCAGATCGACATATATCCACTCAAGAACATCGCCTGTAGGTCCTATATGGCCGTGGGTTGCATCTGGCTGGTATCAGAGCTACCCCCATGCTGTATACACGGGTCCCAGCTGTGCTCAGATCGACATATATCCACTCAAGAACATCGCCTGTAGGTCCTATATGGCCGTGGGTTGCATCTGGCTGGTATCACAGCTACCCCCATGCTGTATACACGGCGCCCAGCTGTGCTCAGATCGACATATATTCACTGTAGGTCCTATATGGCCGTGGGTTGCATCTGGCTGGTATCAGAGCTACCCCCAAGCTATATATACTGGGCCCAGCTGTGCTCAGATCGACATATATCGACTCAAGAACATCGCCTGTAGGTCCTTTATAGACGTGGGTTGCAGCTGGCTGGTATCACAGCTACCTCCATGCTGTATATACGTGGCCCAGCTGTGCTCAGATCGACATATATCGACTCAAGAACATCGCCTGTAGGTCCTATATGGCCGTGGGTTGCATCTGGCTGGTATCAGAGCTACCCCCATGCTGTATATACGGCGCCCAGCTGTGCTCAGATCGACATATATCCACTCAACAACATCGCCTGTAGGTCCTATATAGCCGTGGGTTGCAGCTGGCTGGTATCACAGCTACCCCCATGCTGTATATACGTGGCCCAGCGGTGCTCAGATCGACATATATCGACTCAAGAACATCGCCTGTAGGTCCTATATGGCCGTGGGTTGCATCTGATTGGTTTTAGAGCTACACCCATGCTGTATATACGGCGCCCAGCTGTGCTCAGATCAACATATATCCACTCAAGAACATCGCCTGTAGGTCCTATATGGCCGTGGGTTGCATCTGGCTGGTATCAGAGCTACCCCCATGCTGTATATACGGGACCCAGCTGTGCTCAGATCGACATATATCGACTCAAGAACATCGCCTGTAGGTCCTATATAGCCGCGGGTTGCAGCTGGCTGGTACCACAGCTACCCCCATGCTGTCTATACTTGGCCCAGCTGTGCTCAGATCGACATATATCGACTCAAGAACATCGCCTGTAGGTCCTATATGGCCGTGGGTTGCATCTGGCTGGTATCAGTGCTACCCCCATGCTGTATATACGGGGCCCAGCTGTGCTCCGATCGACATATATCGACTCAAGAACATCTCCTGTAGGTCCTATATAGCCGTGGGTTGCAGCTGGCTGGTAACACAGCTACCCCCATGCTGTATATACGTGGCCCAGCTGTGCTCAGATCGACATATATCGACTCAAGAGCATCGCCTGTAGGTCCTATATGGCCGTGGGTTGCATCTGGCTGGTGTCAGAGCTACCCCCATGCTGTATATACGGCGCCCAGCTGTGCTTAGATCGACATATATCCACTCAAGAACATCGCCTGTAGGTCCTATATGGCCGTGGGTTGCATCTAGCTGGTATCAGAGCTACCGCCATGCTGTATATACGGGGCCCAGCTGTGCTCAGATCGACATATATCGACTCAAGAACATCGCCTGTAGGTCCTATATAGCCGTGGGTTGCAGCTGGCTGGTATCACAGCTACACCCATGCTGTATATACGTGGCCCAGCTGTGCTCAGATCGACATATATCGACTCAAGAACATCGCCTGTAGGTCCTATATGGCCGTAAGTTGCATCTGGCTGGTATCAGAGCTACCCCCATGCTGTATATACGGCGCCCAGCTGTGCTCAGATCGACATATATACACTCAACAACATCGCCTGTAGGTCCTATATAGCCGTGGGTTGCAGCTGGCTGGTATCACAGCTACCCCTATGCTATATATACGTGGCCCAGCTGTGCTCAGATCGACATATATCGACTCAAGAACATCGCCTGTAGGTTCTATATGGCCGTGGGTTGCATCTGATAGGTATCAGAGCTACCCCCATGCTGTATATACGGCGCCCAGCTGTGCTCAGATCAACATATATCCACTCAAGAACATCGCCTGTAGGTCCTATATAGCCGCGGGTTGCAGCTGGCTGGTACCACATATATATACGGCGCCCAGCTGTGCTCAGATCAACATATATCCACTCAAGAACATCGCCTGTAGGTCCTATATAGCCGCGGGTTGCATCTGGCTGGTACCACAGCTACCCCCATGCTGTCTATACGTGGCCCAGCTGTGCTCAGATCGACATATATCGACTCAAGAACTTCGCCTGTAGGTCCTATATGTCCGTGGGTTGCATCTGGATGGTATCAGTGCTACCCCCATGCTGTATATACGGGGCCCAGCTGTGCTCAGATCGACATATATCGACTCAAGAACATCTCCTGTAGGTCCCATATAGCCGTGGGTTGCAGCTGGCTGGTATCACAGCTACCCCCATGCTGTATATACGTGGCCCAGCTGTGCTCAGATCGACATATATCGACTCAAGAACATTTCCTGTAGGTCCTATATGGCCTTGGGTTGCATCTGACTAGTATCAGAGCTACCCCCATGCTGTATATACGGCGCCCAGCTGTGCTCAGATCGACATATATCCACTCAAGAACATCGCCTGTAGGTCCTATATGGCCGGGGGTTGCATCTGGCTGGTATCAGAGCTACCCCCATGCTGTATATACGTGGCCCAGCTGTGCTTAGATTGACATATATCGACTCAAGAACATCGCCTGTAGGTCCTATATGGCCGTGGGTTGCATCTGGCTGGTATCAGAGCTACCCCCATGCTGTATATACGGCGCCCAGCTGTGCTCAGATCGACATATATCCACTCAAGAACATCGCCTGTAGGTCCTATATGGCCGTGGGTTGCATCTGGCTGGTATCAGAGCTACCCCCATGCAGCATATACGGGGCCCAGCTGTGCTCAGATCGACATATATCGACTCAAGAACATCGCCTGTAGGTCCTATATAGCCGTGGGTTGCAGCTGGCTGGTATCACAGCTACCCCCATGCTGTATATACGTGGCCCAGCTGTGCTCAGATCGACATATATCGACTCAAGAGCATCGCCTGTGGGTCCTATATGGCCGTGGGTTGCATCTGGCTGGTATCAGAGCTACCCCCATGCTGTATATACGGCGCCCAGCTGTGCTTAGATCGACATATATCCACTCAAGAACATCGCCTGTGGGTCCTATATGGCCGAGGGTTGAATCTAGCTGGTATCAGAGCTACCGCCATGCTGTATATACGGGGCCCAGCTGTGCTCAGATCGACATATATCGACTCAAGAACATCGCCTGTAGGTCCTATATAGCCGTGGGTTACAGCTGGCTGGTATCACAGCTACCCCCATGCTGTATATACGTGGCCTAGTTGTGCTCAGATCGACATATATCGACTCAAGAACATCGCCTGTAGGTCCTATATGGCCGTGGGTTGCATCTGGCTGGTATCGGAGCTACCCCTATGCTGTATATACGGCGCCCAGCTGTGCTCAGATCGACATATATCCACTCTAGAACATCTCCTGTAGGTCTTATATGGCCGTGGGTTGCATCTGGCTGATATCAGAGCTACCCCCATGCTGTATATACGGCGCCCAGCTGTGCTCAGATCGTCATATATCCACTCAAGAACATCGCCTGTAGGTCCTATATGGCCGTGGGTTGCATCTGGCTGGTATCAGAGGTACCCCCATGCTGTATATACAGCGCCCAGCTGTGCTCAGATCGTCATATATCCACTCAAGAACATAACCTGTAGGTCCTATATGGCCATGCGTTGCATCTGGCTGGTATCAGAGCTACCCCGATGCTGTATATACGGGGCCCAGCTGTGCTCAGATCGACATATATCCACTAAAGAACATCGCCTGTAGGTCCTATATGGCCGTGGGTTGCATCTGGCTGGTATCAGAGCTACCCCCATGCTGTATATACGTGGCCCAGCTGTGCTCAGATCGACATATATCGACTCAAGAACATCGCCTGTAGGTCCTATATGGCCGTGGGTTGCATCTGGCTGGTATCAGAGCTACCCCCATGCTGTATATACGGCGCCCAGCTGTGCTCAGATCGACATATATCGACTCAAGAACATCGCCTGTAGGTCCTATATAGCCGTGGGTTGCAGCTGGCAGGTATCACAGCTACCCCCATGCTGTATATACGTGGCCCAGCTGTGCTCAGATCGACATATATCCACTCAACAACATCGCCTGTAGGTCCTATATAGCCGTGGGTTGCAGCTGGCTGGTATCACAGCTACCCCCATGCTGTATATACGTGGCCCAGCTGTGCTCAGATCGACATATATCGACTCAAGAACATCGCCTGTAGGTCCTATATGGCCTTGGGTTGCATCTGACTGGTGTCAGAGCTACCCCCATGCTGTATATACGGCGCCCAGCTGTGCTCAGATCGACATATATCCACTCAAGAACATCGCCTGTAGGTCCTATATGGCCGTGGGTTGCATCTGGCTGGTATCAGAGCTACCCCCATGCTGTATATACGTGGCCCAGCTGTGCTCAGATCGACATATATCGACTCAAGAACATCGCCTGTAGGTCCTATATGGCCGTGGGTTGCATCTGGCTGGTATCAGAGCTACCCCCATGCTGTATATACGGCGCCCAGCTGTGCTCAGATCGACATATATCCACTCAACAACATCGCCTGTAGGTCCTATATAGCCGTGGGTTGCAGCTGGCTGGTATCACAGCTACCCCCATGCTGTATATACGTGGCCCAGCTGTGCTCAGATCGACATATATCGACTCGAGAACATCGCCTGTAGGTCCTATATGGCCGTGGGTTGCATCTGGCTGGTATCAGAGCTACCCCCATGCTGTATATACGTGGCCCAGCTGTGCTCAGATCGACATATATCGACTCAAGAACATCGCCTGTAGGTCCTATATGGCCGTGGGTTGCATCTGGCTGGTATCAGAGCTACCCCCATGCTGTATATACGGCGCCCATCTGTGCTCAGATCGACATATATCCACTCAACAACATCGCCTGTAGGTCCTATATAGCCGTGGGTTGCAGCTGGCTGGTATCACAGCTACCCCCATGCTGTATATACGTGGCCCAGCTGTGCTCAGATCGACATATATCGACTCAAGAACATCGCCTGTAGGTCCTATATGGCCGTGGGTTGCATCTGGTTGGTATTAGAGCTACCCCCATGCTGTATATACGGCGCCCAGCTGTGTTTAGATCGACATATATCGACTCAAGAACATCGCCTGTAGGTCCTATATGGCCGTGGGTTGCATCTGGCTGGTATCAGAGCTACCCCCATGCTGCATATACGGGGCACAGCTGTGCTCAGATCGACATATATCGACTCAAGAACATCGCCTGTAGGTCCTATATAGCCGTGAGTTGCAGCTGGCTGGTATCACAGCTACCTCCATGCTGTATATACGTGGCCCAGCTGTGCTCAGATCGACATATATCGACTCAAGAACATCGCCTGTAGGTCCTATATGGCCGTGGGTTGCATCTGGCTGGTATCAGAGCTACCCCCATGCTGTATATACGTGTCCCAGCTGTGCTCAGATCGACATATATCGACTCAAGAACATCGCCTGTAGGTCCTATATGGCCGTGGGTTGCATCTGGCTGGTATCAGAGCTACCCCCATGCTGTATATACGGCGCCCAGCTGTGCTCAGATCGACATATATCCACTCAACAACATCGCCTGTAGGTCCTATATAGCCGTGGGTTGCAGCTGGCTGGTATCACAGCTACCCCCATGCTGTATATACGTGGCCCAGCTGTGCTCAGATCGACATATATCGACTCGAGAACATCGCCTGTAGGTCCTATATGGCCGTGGGTTGCATCTGGCTGGTATCAGAGCTACCCCCATGCTGTATATACGTGGCCCAGCTGTGCTCAGATCGACATATATCGACTCAAGAACATCGCCTGTAGGTCCTATATGGCCGTGGGTTGCATCTGGCTGGTATCAGAGCTACCCCCATGCTGTATATACGGCGCCCATCTGTGCTCAGATCGACATATATCCACTCAACAACATCGCCTGTAGGTCCTATATAGCCGTGGGTTGCAGCTGGCTGGTATCACAGCTACCCCCATGCTGTATATACGTGGCCCAGCTGTGCTCAGATCGACATATATCGACTCAATAACATCGCCTGTAGGTCCTATATGGCCGTGGGTTGCATCTGGCTGGTATTAGAGCTACCCCCATGCTGTATATACGGCGCCCAGCTGTGTTTAGATCGACATATATCGACTCAAGAACATCGCCTGTAGGTCCTATATGGCCGTGGGTTGCATCTGGCTGGTATCAGAGCTACCCCCATGCTGCATATACGGGGCACAGCTGTGCTCAGATCGACATATATCGACTCAAGAACATCGCCTGTAGGTCCTATATAGCCGTGAGTTGCAGCTGGCTGGTATCACAGCTACCTCCATGCTGTATATACGTGGCCCAGCTGTGCTCAGATCGACATATATCGACTCAAGAACATCGCCTGTAGGTCCTATATGGCCGTGGGTTGCATGTGGCTGGTATCAGAGGTACCCCAATGCTGTATATACGGCGCCTAGCTGTGCTTAGATCGACATATATCCACTCAAGAACATCGCCTGTAGGTCCTATATGGCCGTGGGTGCATCTAGCTGGTATCAGAGCTACCGCCATGCTGTATATGTGCTCAGATCGACATATATCGACTCAAGAACATCGCCTGTAGGTCCTATATAGCCGTGGGTTGCAGCTGGCTGGTATAACAGCTACCCCCATGCTGTATATACGTGGCCCAGCTGTGCTCAGATCGACATATATCGACTCAAGAACATCACCTGTAGGTCCTATATGGCCGTGGGTTGCATCTGGCTGGTATCAGAGCTACCCCTATGCTTTATATACGGCGCCCAGCTGTGCTCAGATCGACATATATCCACTCAAGAACATCGCCTGTAGGTCCTATATGGCCGTGGGTTGCATCTGGCTGGTATTAGAGCTACCCCCATGCTGTATATACGGCGCCCAGCTGTGTTTAGATCGACATATATCCACTGTAGGTCCTATATGGCCGTGGGTTGCATCTGGCTGGTATCAGAGCTACCCCCATGCTGTATATACGGCGCCCAGCTGTGCTCAGATCGACATATATCCACTCAAGAACATCGCCTGTAGGTCCTATATGGCCGTGGGTTGCATCTGGCTGGTATCAGAGCTACCCCCATGCTGTATACACGGGTCCCAGCTGTGCTCAGATCGACATATATCCACTCAAGAACATCGCCTGTAGGTCCTATATGGCCGTGGGTTGCATCTGGCTGGTATCACAGCTACCCCCATGCTGTATACACGGCGCCCAGCTGTGCTCAGATCGACATATATTCACTGTAGGTCCTATATGGCCGTGGGTTGCATCTGGCTGGTATCAGAGCTACCCCCAAGCTATATATACTGGGCCCAGCTGTGCTCAGATCGACATATATCGACTCAAGAACATCGCCTGTAGGTCCTTTATAGACGTGGGTTGCAGCTGGCTGGTATCACAGCTACCTCCATGCTGTATATACGTGGTCCAGCTGTGCTCAGATCGACATATATCGACTCAAGAACATCGCCTGTAGGTCCTATATGGCCGTGGGTTGCATCTGGCTGGTATCAGAGCTACCCCCATGCTGTATATACGGCGCCCAGCTGTGCTCAGATCGACATATATCCACTCAACAACATCGCCTGTAGGTCCTATATAGCCGTGGGTTGCAGCTGGCTGGTATCACAGCTACCCCCATGCTGTATATACGTGGCCCAGCGGTGCTCAGATCGACATATATCGACTCAAGAACATCGCCTGTAGGTCCTATATGGCCGTGGGTTGCATCTGATTGGTATCAGAGCTACACCCATGCTGTATATACGGCGCCCAGCTGTGCTCAGATCAACATATATCCACTCAAGAACATCGCCTGTAGGTCCTATATGGCCGTGGGTTGCATCTGGCTGGTATCAGAGCTACCCCCATGCTGTATATACGGGACCCAGCTGTGCTCAGATCGACATATATCGACTCAAGAACATCGCCTGTAGGTCCTATATAGCCGCGGGTTGCAGCTGGCTGGTACCACAGCTACCCCCATGCTGTCTATACTTGGCCCAGCTGTGCTCAGATCGACATATATCGACTCAAGAACATCGCCTGTAGGTCCTATATGGCCGTGGGTTGCATCTGGCTGGTATCAGTGCTACCCCCATGCTGTATATACGGGGCCCAGCTGTGCTCCGATCGACATATATCGACTCAAGAACATCTCCTGTAGGTCCTATATAGCCGTGGGTTGCAGCTGGCTGGTAACACAGCTACCCCCATGCTGTATATACGTGGCCCAGCTGTGCTCAGATCGACATATATCGACTCAAGAGCATCGCCTGTAGGTCCTATATGGCCGTGGGTTGCATCTGGCTGGTGTCAGAGCTACCCCCATGCTGTATATACGGCGCCCAGCTGTGCTTAGATCGACATATATCCACTCAAGAACATCGCCTGTAGGTCCTATATGGCCGTGGGTTGCATCTAGCTGGTATCAGAGCTACCGCCATGCTGTATATACGGGGCCCAGCTGTGCTCAGATCGACATATATCGACTCAAGAACATCGCCTGTAGGTCCTATATAGCCGTGGGTTGCAGCTGGCTGGTATCACAGCTACACCCATGCTGTATATACGTGGCCCAGCTGTGCTCAGATCGACATATATCGACTCAAGAACATCGCCTGTAGGTCCTATATGGCCGTAAGTTGCATCTGGCTGGTATCAGAGCTACCCCCATGCTGTATATACGGCGCCCAGCTGTGCTCAGATCGACATATATACACTCAACAACATCGCCTGTAGGTCCTATATAGCCGTGGGTTGCAGCTGGCTGGTATCACAGCTACCCCTATGCTATATATACGTGGCCCAGCTGTGCTCAGATCGACATATATCGACTCAAGAACATCGCCTGTAGGTTCTATATGGCCGTGGGTTGCATCTGATAGGTATCAGAGCTACCCCCATGCTGTATATACGGCGCCCAGCTGTGCTCAGATCAACATATATCCACTCAAGAACATCGCCTGTAGGTCCTATATAGCCGCGGGTTGCAGCTGGCTGGTACCACATATATATACGGCGCCCAGCTGTGCTCAGATCAACATATATCCACTCAAGAACATCGCCTGTAGGTCCTATATAGCCGCGGGTTGCATCTGGCTGGTACCACAGCTACCCCCATGCTGTCTATACGTGGCCCAGCTGTGCTCAGATCGACATATATCGACTCAAGAACTTCGCCTGTAGGTCCTATATGTCCGTGGGTTGCATCTGGATGGTATCAGTGCTACCCCCATGCTGTATATACGGGGCCCAGCTGTGCTCAGATCGACATATATCGACTCAAGAACATCTCCTGTAGGTCCCATATAGCCGTGGGTTGCAGCTGGCTGGTATCACAGCTACCCCCATGCTGTATATACGTGGCCCAGCTGTGCTCAGATCGACATATATCGACTCAAGAACATTTCCTGTAGGTCCTATATGGCCTTGGGTTGCATCTGACTAGTATCAGAGCTACCCCCATGCTGTATATACGGCGCCCAGCTGTGCTCAGATCGACATATATCCACTCAAGAACATCGCCTGTAGGTCCTATATGGCCGGGGGTTGCATCTGGCTGGTATCAGAGCTACCCCCATGCTGTATATACGTGGCCCAGCTGTGCTTAGATTGACATATATCGACTCAAGAACATCGCCTGTAGGTCCTATATGGCCGTGGGTTGCATCTGGCTGGTATCAGAGCTACCCCCATGCTGTATATACGGCGCCCAGCTGTGCTCAGATCGACATATATCCACTCAAGAACATCGCCTGTAGGTCCTATATGGCCGTGGGTTGCATCTGGCTGGTATCAGAGCTACCCCCATGCAGCATATACGGGGCCCAGCTGTGCTCAGATCGACATATATCGACTCAAGAACATCGCCTGTAGGTCCTATATAGCCGTGGGTTGCAGCTGGCTGGTATCACAGCTACCCCCATGCTGTATATACGTGGCCCAGCTGTGCTCAGATCGACATATATCGACTCAAGAGCATCGCCTGTGGGTCCTATATGGCCGTGGGTTGCATCTGGCTGGTATCAGAGCTACCCCCATGCTGTATATACGGCGCCCAGCTGTGCTTAGATCGACATATATCCACTCAAGAACATCGCCTGTGGGTCCTATATGGCCGAGGGTTGAATCTAGCTGGTATCAGAGCTACCGCCATGCTGTATATACGGGGCCCAGCTGTGCTCAGATCGACATATATCGACTCAAGAACATCGCCTGTAGGTCCTATATAGCCGTGGGTTACAGCTGGCTGGTATCACAGCTACCCCCATGCTGTATATACGTGGCCTAGTTGTGCTCAGATCGACATATATCGACTCAAGAACATCGCCTGTAGGTCCTATATGGCCGTGGGTTGCATCTGGCTGGTATCGGAGCTACCCCTATGCTGTATATACGGCGCCCAGCTGTGCTCAGATCGACATATATCCACTCTAGAACATCTCCTGTAGGTCTTATATGGCCGTGGGTTGCATCTGGCTGATATCAGAGCTACCCCCATGCTGTATATACGGCGCCCAGCTGTGCTCAGATCGTCATATATCCACTCAAGAACATCGCCTGTAGGTCCTATATGGCCGTGGGTTGCATCTGGCTGGTATCAGAGGTACCCCCATGCTGTATATACAGCGCCCAGCTGTGCTCAGATCGTCATATATCCACTCAAGAACATAACCTGTAGGTCCTATATGGCCATGCGTTGCATCTGGCTGGTATCAGAGCTACCCCGATGCTGTATATACGGGGCCCAGCTGTGCTCAGATCGACATATATCCACTAAAGAACATCGCCTGTAGGTCCTATATGGCCGTGGGTTGCATCTGGCTGGTATCAGAGCTACCCCCATGCTGTATATACGTGGCCCAGCTGTGCTCAGATCGACATATATCGACTCAAGAACATCGCCTGTAGGTCCTATATGGCCGTGGGTTGCATCTGGCTGGTATCAGAGCTACCCCCATGCTGTATATACGGCGCCCAGCTGTGCTCAGATCGACATATATCGACTCAAGAACATCGCCTGTAGGTCCTATATAGCCGTGGGTTGCATCTGGCTGGTATCACAGCTACCCCCATGCTGTATACACGGCGCCCAGCTGTGCTCAGATCGACATATATTCACTGTAGGTCCTATATGGCCGTGGGTTGCATCTGGCTGGTATCAGAGCTACCCCCAAGCTATATATACTGGGCCCAGCTGTGCTCAGATCGACATATATCGACTCAAGAACATCGCCTGTAGGTCCTTTATAGACGTGGGTTGCAGCTGGCTGGTATCACAGCTACCTCCATGCTGTATATACGTGGTCCAGCTGTGCTCAGATCGACATATATCGACTCAAGAACATCGCCTGTAGGTCCTATATGGCCGTGGGTTGCATCTGGCTGGTATCAGAGCTACCCCCATGCTGTATATACGGCGCCCAGCTGTGCTCAGATCGACATATATCCACTCAACAACATCGCCTGTAGGTCCTATATAGCCGTGGGTTGCAGCTGGCTGGTATCACAGCTACCCCCATGCTGTATATACGTGGCCCAGCGGTGCTCAGATCGACATATATCGACTCAAGAACATCGCCTGTAGGTCCTATATGGCCGTGGGTTGCATCTGATTGGTATCAGAGCTACACCCATGCTGTATATACGGCGCCCAGCTGTGCTCAGATCAACATATATCCACTCAAGAACATCGCCTGTAGGTCCTATATGGCCGTGGGTTGCATCTGGCTGGTATCAGAGCTACCCCCATGCTGTATATACGGGACCCAGCTGTGCTCAGATCGACATATATCGACTCAAGAACATCGCCTGTAGGTCCTATATAGCCGCGGGTTGCAGCTGGCTGGTACCACAGCTACCCCCATGCTGTCTATACTTGGCCCAGCTGTGCTCAGATCGACATATATCGACTCAAGAACATCGCCTGTAGGTCCTATATGGCCGTGGGTTGCATCTGGCTGGTATCAGTGCTACCCCCATGCTGTATATACGGGGCCCAGCTGTGCTCCGATCGACATATATCGACTCAAGAACATCTCCTGTAGGTCCTATATAGCCGTGGGTTGCAGCTGGCTGGTAACACAGCTACCCCCATGCTGTATATACGTGGCCCAGCTGTGCTCAGATCGACATATATCGACTCAAGAGCATCGCCTGTAGGTCCTATATGGCCGTGGGTTGCATCTGGCTGGTGTCAGAGCTACCCCCATGCTGTATATACGGCGCCCAGCTGTATATACGGCGCCCAGCTGTGCTTAGATCGACATATATCCACTCAAGAACATCGCCTGTAGGTCCTATATGGCCGTGGGTTGCATCTAGCTGGTATCAGAGCTACCGCCATGCTGTATATACGGGGCCCAGCTGTGCTCAGATCGACATATATCGACTCAAGAACATCGCCTGTAGGTCCTATATAGCCGTGGGTTGCAGCTGGCTGGTATCACAGCTACACCCATGCTGTATATACGTGGCCCAGCTGTGCTCAGATCGACATATATCGACTCAAGAACATCGCCTGTAGGTCCTATATGGCCGTAAGTTGCATCTGGCTGGTATCAGAGCTACCCCCATGCTGTATATACGGCGCCCAGCTGTGCTCAGATCGACATATATACACTCAACAACATCGCCTGTAGGTCCTATATAGCCGTGGGTTGCAGCTGGCTGGTATCACAGCTACCCCTATGCTATATATACGTGGCCCAGCTGTGCTCAGATCGACATATATCGACTCAAGAACATCGCCTGTAGGTTCTATATGGCCGTGGGTTGCATCTGATAGGTATCAGAGCTACCCCCATGCTGTATATACGGCGCCCAGCTGTGCTCAGATCAACATATATCCACTCAAGAACATCGCCTGTAGGTCCTATATAGCCGCGGGTTGCAGCTGGCTGGTACCACATATATATACGGCGCCCAGCTGTGCTCAGATCAACATATATCCACTCAAGAACATCGCCTGTAGGTCCTATATAGCCGCGGGTTGCATCTGGCTGGTACCACAGCTACCCCCATGCTGTCTATACGTGGCCCAGCTGTGCTCAGATCGACATATATCGACTCAAGAACTTCGCCTGTAGGTCCTATATGTCCGTGGGTTGCATCTGGATGGTATCAGTGCTACCCCCATGCTGTATATACGGGGCCCAGCTGTGCTCAGATCGACATATATCGACTCAAGAACATCTCCTGTAGGTCCCATATAGCCGTGGGTTGCAGCTGGCTGGTATCACAGCTACCCCCATGCTGTATATACGTGGCCCAGCTGTGCTCAGATCGACATATATCGACTCAAGAACATTTCCTGTAGGTCCTATATGGCCTTGGGTTGCATCTGACTAGTATCAGAGCTACCCCCATGCTGTATATACGGCGCCCAGCTGTGCTCAGATCGACATATATCCAATCAAGAACATCGCCTGTAGGTCCTATATGGCCGGGGGTTGCATCTGGCTGGTATCAGAGCTACCCCCATGCTGTATATACGTGGCCCAGCTGTGCTTAGATTGACATATATCGACTCAAGAACATCGCCTGTAGGTCCTATATGGCCGTGGGTTGCATCTGGCTGGTATCAGAGCTACCCCCATGCTGTATATACGGCGCCCAGCTGTGCTCAGATCGACATATATCCACTCAAGAACATCGCCTGTAGGTCCTATATGGCCGTGGGTTGCATCTGGCTGGTATCAGAGCTACCCCCATGCAGCATATACGGGGCCCAGCTGTGCTCAGATCGACATATATCGACTCAAGAACATCGCCTGTAGGTCCTATATAGCCGTGGGTTGCAGCTGGCTGGTATCACAGCTACCCCCATGCTGTATATACGTGGCCCAGCTGTGCTCAGATCGACATATATCGACTCAAGAGCATCGCCTGTGGGTCCTATATGGCCGTGGGTTGCATCTGGCTGGTATCAGAGCTACCCCCATGCTGTATATACGGCGCCCAGCTGTGCTTAGATCGACATATATCCACTCAAGAACATCGCCTGTGGGTCCTATATGGCCGAGGGTTGAATCTAGCTGGTATCAGAGCTACCGCCATGCTGTATATACGGGGCCCAGCTGTGCTCAGATCGACATATATCGACTCAAGAACATCGCCTGTAGGTCCTATATAGCCGTGGGTTACAGCTGGCTGGTATCACAGCTACCCCCATGCTGTATATACGTGGCCTAGTTGTGCTCAGATCGACATATATCGACTCAAGAACATCGCCTGTAGGTCCTATATGGCCGTGGGTTGCATCTGGCTGGTATCGGAGCTACCCCTATGCTGTATATACGGCGCCCAGCTGTGCTCAGATCGACATATATCCACTCTAGAACATCTCCTGTAGGTCTTATATGGCCGTGGGTTGCATCTGGCTGATATCAGAGCTACCCCCATGCTGTATATACGGCGCCCAGCTGTGCTCAGATCGTCATATATCCACTCAAGAACATCGCCTGTAGGTCCTATATGGCCGTGGGTTGCATCTGGCTGGTATCAGAGGTACCCCCATGCTGTATATACAGCGCCCAGCTGTGCTCAGATCGTCATATATCCACTCAAGAACATAACCTGTAGGTCCTATATGGCCATGCGTTGCATCTGGCTGGTATCAGAGCTACCCCGATGCTGTATATACGGGGCCCAGCTGTGCTCAGATCGACATATATCCACTAAAGAACATCGCCTGTAGGTCCTATATGGCCGTGGGTTGCATCTGGCTGGTATCAGAGCTACCCCCACGCTGTATATACGTGGCCCAGCTGTGCTCAGATCGACATATATCGACTCAAGAACATCGCCTGTAGGTCCTATATGGCCGTGGGTTGCATCTGGCTGGTATCAGAGCTACCCCCATGCTGTATATACGGCGCCCAGCTGTGCTCAGATCGACATATATCGACTCAAGAACATCGCCTGTAGGTCCTATATAGCCGTGGGTTGCAGCTGGCAGGTATCACAGCTACCCCCATGCTGTATATACGTGGCCCAGCTGTGCTCAGATCGACATATATCCACTCAACAACATCGCCTGTAGGTCCTATATAGCCGTGGGTTGCAGCTGGCTGGTATCACAGCTACCCCCATGCTGTATATACGTGGCCCAGCTGTGCTCAGATCGACATATATCGACTCAAGAACATCGCCTGTAGGTCCTATATGGCCTTGGGTTGCATCTGACTGGTGTCAGAGCTACCCCCATGCTGTATATACGGCGCCCAGCTGTGCTCAGATCGACATATATCCACTCAAGAACATCGCCTGTAGGTCCTATATGGCCGTGGGTTGCATCTGGCTGGTATCAGAGCTACCCCCATGCTGTATATACGTGGCCCAGCTGTGCTCAGATCGACATATATCGACTCAAGAACATCGCCTGTAGGTCCTATATGGCCGTGGGTTGCATCTGGCTGGTATCAGAGCTACCCCCATGCTGTATATACGGCGCCCAGCTGTGCTCAGATCGACATATATCCACTCAACAACATCGCCTGTAGGTCCTATATAGCCGTGGGTTGCAGCTGGCTGGTATCACAGCTACCCCCATGCTGTATATACGTGGCCCAGCTGTGCTCAGATCGACATATATCGACTCGAGAACATCGCCTGTAGGTCCTATATGGCCGTGGGTTGCATCTGGCTGGTATCAGAGCTACCCCCATGCTGTATATACGTGGCCCAGCTGTGCTCAGATCGACATATATCGACTCAAGAACATCGCCTGTAGGTCCTATATGGCCGTGGGTTGCATCTGGCTGGTATCAGAGCTACCCCCATGCTGTATATACGGCGCCCATCTGTGCTCAGATCGACATATATCCACTCAACAACATCGCCTGTAGGTCCTATATAGCCGTGGGTTGCAGCTGGCTGGTATCACAGCTACCCCCATGCTGTATATACGTGGCCCAGCTGTGCTCAGATCGACATATATCGACTCAAGAACATCGCCTGTAGGTCCTATATGGCCGTGGGTTGCATCTGGTTGGTATTAGAGCTACCCCCATGCTGTATATACGGCGCCCAGCTGTGTTTAGATCGACATATATCGACTCAAGAACATCGCCTGTAGGTCCTATATGGCCGTGGGTTGCATCTGGCTGGTATCAGAGCTACCCCCATGCTGCATATACGGGGCACAGCTGTGCTCAGATCGACATATATCGACTCAAGAACATCGCCTGTAGGTCCTATATAGCCGTGAGTTGCAGCTGGCTGGTATCACAGCTACCTCCATGCTGTATATACGTGGCCCAGCTGTGCTCAGATCGACATATATCGACTCAAGAACATCGCCTGTAGGTCCTATATGGCCGTGGGTTGCATCTGGCTGGTATCAGAGGTACCCCAATGCTGTATATACGGCGCCTAGCTGTGCTTAGATCGACATATATCCACTCAAGAACATCGCCTGTAGGTCCTATATGGCCGTGGGTGCATCTAGCTGGTATCAGAGCTACCGCCATGCTGTATATGTGCTCAGATCGACATATATCGACTCAAGAACATCGCCTGTGGGTCCTATATAGCCGTGGGTTGCAGCTGGCTGGTATAACAGCTACCCCCATGCTGTATATACGTGGCCCAGCTGTGCTCAGATCGACATATATCGACTCAAGAACATCACCTGTAGGTCCTATATGGCCGTGGGTTGCATCTGGCTGGTATCAGAGCTACCCCTATGCTGTATATACGGCGCCCTGCTGTGCTCAGATCGACATATATCCACTCAAGAACATCGCCTGTAGGTCCTATATGGCCGTGGGTTGCATCTGGCTGGTATTAGAGCTACCCCCATGCTGTATATACGGCGCCCAGCTGTGTTTAGATCGACATATATCCACTGTAGGTCCTATATGGCCGTGGGTTGCATCTGGCTGGTATCAGAGCTACCCCCATGCTGTATATACGGCGCCCAGCTGTGCTCAGATCGACATATATCCACTCAAGAACATCGCCTGTAGGTCCTATATGGCCGTGGGTTGCATCTGGCTGGTATCAGAGCTACCCCCATGCTGTATACACGGGTCCCAGCTGTGCTCAGATCGACATATATCCACTCAAGAACATCGCCTGTAGGTCCTATATGGCCGTGGGTTGCATCTGGCTGGTATCACAGCTACCCCCATGCTGTATACACGGCGCCCAGCTGTGCTCAGATCGACATATATTCACTGTAGGTCCTATATGGCCGTGGGTTGCATCTGGCTGGTATCGGAGCTACCCCCAAGCTATATATACTGGGCCCAGCTGTGCTCAGATCGACATATATCGACTCAAGAACATCGCCTGTAGGTCCTTTATAGACGTGGGTTGCAGCTGGCTGGTATCACAGCTACCTCCATGCTGTATATACGTGGCCCAGCTGTGCTCAGATCGACATATATCGACTCAAGAACATCGCCTGTAGGTCCTATATGGCCGTGGGTTGCATCTGGCTGGTATCAGAGCTACTCCCATGCTGTATATACGGCGCCCAGCTGTGCTCAGATCGACATATATCCACTCAACAACATCGCCTGTAGGTCCTATATAGCCGTGGGTTGCAGCTGGCTGGTATCACAGCTACCCCCATGCTGTATATACGTGGCCCAGCGGTGCTCAGATCGACATATATCGACTCAAGAACATCGCCTGTAGGTCCTATATGGCCGTGGGTTGCATCTGATTGGTATCAGAGCTACACCCATGCTGTATATACGGCGCCCAGCTGTGCTCAGATCAACATATATCCACTCAAGAACATCGCCTGTAGGTCCTATATGGCCGTGGGTTGCATCTGGCTGGTATCAGAGCTACCCCCATGCTGTATATACGGGACCCAGCTGTGCTCAGATCGACATATATCGACTCAAGAACATCGCCTGTAGGTCCTATATAGCCGCGGGTTGCAGCTGGCTGGTACCACAGCTACCCCCATGCTGTCTATACTTGGCCCAGCTGTGCTCAGATCGACATATATCGACTCAAGAACATCGCCTGTAGGTCCTATATGGCCGTGGGTTGCATCTGGCTGGTATCAGTGCTACCCCCATGCTGTATATACGGGGCCCAGCTGTGCTCCGATCGACATATATCGACTCAAGAACATCTCCTGTAGGTCCTATATAGCCGTGGGTTGCAGCTGGCTGGTAACACAGCTACCCCCATGCTGTATATACGTGGCCCAGCTGTGCTCAGATCGACATATATCGACTCAAGAGCATCGCCTGTAGGTCCTATATGGCCGTGGGTTGCATCTGGCTGGTGTCAGAGCTACCCCCATGCTGTATATACGGCGCCCAGCTGTGCTTAGATCGACATATATCCACTCAAGAACATCGCCTGTAGGTCCTATATGGCCGTGGGTTGCATCTAGCTGGTATCAGAGCTACCGCCATGCTGTATATACGGGGCCCAGCTGTGCTCAGATCGACATATATCGACTCAAGAACATCGCCTGTAGGTCCTATATAGCCGTGGGTTGCAGCTGGCTGGTATCACAGCTACACCCATGCTGTATATACGTGGCCCAGCTGTGCTCAGATCGACATATATCGACTCAAGAACATCGCCTGTAGGTCCTATATGGCCGTAAGTTGCATCTGGCTGGTATCAGAGCTACCCCCATGCTGTATATACGGCGCCCAGCTGTGCTCAGATCGACATATATACACTCAACAACATCGCCTGTAGGTCCTATATAGCCGTGGGTTGCAGCTGGCTGGTATCACAGCTACCCCTATGCTATATATACGTGGCCCAGCTGTGCTCAGATCGACATATATCGACTCAAGAACTTCGCCTGTAGGTCCTATATGTCCGTGGGTTGCATCTGGATGGTATCAGTGCTACCCCCATGCTGTATATACGGGGCCCAGCTGTGCTCAGATCGACATATATCGACTCAAGAACATCTCCTGTGGGTCCCATATAGCCGTGGGTTGCAGCTGGCTGGTATCGCAGCTACCCCCATGCTGTATATACGTGGCCCAGCTGTGCTCAGATCGACATATATCGACTCAAGAACATTTCCTGTAGGTCCTATATGGCCTTGGGTTGCATCTGACTAGTATCAGAGCTACCCCCATGCTGTATATACGGCGCCCAACTGTGCTCAGATCGACATATATCCACTCAAGAACATCCCCTGTAGGTCCTATATGGCCGGGGGTTGCATCTGGCTGGTATCAGAGCTACCCCCATGCTGTATATACGTGGCCCAGCTGTGCTTAGATTGACATATATCGACTCAAGAACATCGCCTGTAGGTCCTATATGGCCGTGGGTTGCATCTGGCTGGTATCAGAGCTACCCCCATGCTGTATATGCGGCGCCCAGCTGTGCTCAGATCGACATATATCCACTCAAGAACATCGCCTGTAGGTCCTATATGGCCGTGGGTTGCATCTGGCTGGTATCAGAGCTACCCCCATGCAGCATATACGGGGCCCAGCTGTGCTCAGATCGACATATATCGACTCAAGAACATCGCCTGTAGGTCCTATATAGCCGTGGGTTGCAGCTGGCTGGTATCACAGCTACCCCCATGCTGTATATACGTGGCCCAGCTGTGCTCAGATCGACATATATCGACTCAAGAGCATCGCCTGTGGGTCCTATATGGCCGTGGGTTGCATCTGGCTGGTATCAGAGCTACCCCCATGCTGTATATACGGCGCCCAGCTGTGCTTAGATCGACATATATCCACTCAAGAACATCGCCTGTGGGTCCTATATGGCCGAGGGTTGAATCTAGCTGGTATCAGAGCTACCGCCATGCTGTATATACGGGGCCCAGCTGTGCTCAGATCGACATATATCGACTCAAGAACATCGCCTGTAGGTCCTATATAGACGTGGGTTACAGCTGGCTGGTATCACAGCTACCCCCATGCTGTATATACGTGGCCTAGTTGTGCTCAGATCGACATATATCGACTCAAGAACATCGCCTGTAGGTCCTATATGGCCGTGGGTTGCATCTGGCTGGTATCGGAGCTACCCCTATGCTGTATATACGGCGCCCAGCTGTGCTCAGATCGACATATATCCACTCTAGAACATCTCCTGTAGGTCTTATATGGCCGTGGGTTGCATCTGGCTGATATCAGAGCTACCCCCATGCTGTATATACGGCGCCCAGCTGTGCTCAGATCGTCATATATCCACTCAAGAACATCGCCTGTAGGTCCTATATGGCCGTGGGTTGCATCTGGCTGGTATCAGAGGTACCCCCATGCTGTATATACAGCGCCCAGCTGTGCTCAGATCGTCATATATCCACTCAAGAACATAACCTGTAGGTCCTATATGGCCATGGGTTGCATCTGGCTGGTATCAGAGCTACCCCGATGCTGTATATACGGGGCCCAGCTGTGCTCAGATCGACATATATCCACTAAAGAACATCGCCTGTAGGTCCTATATGGCCGTGGGTTGCATCTGGCTGGTATCAGAGCTACCCCCATGCTGTATATACGGGGCCCAGCTGTGCTCAGATCGACATATATCGACTCAAGAACATCGCCTGTAGGTCCTATATAGCAGTGGGTTGCAGCTGGCTGGTATCACAGCTACCCCCATGCTGTATATACGTGGCCCAGCTGTGCTCAGATCGACATATATCGACTCAAGAACATCGCCTGTAGGTCCTATATGGCCGTGGGTTGCATCTGACTGGTATCAGAGCTACCCCTATGATGGAAATACGGCGCCCAGCTGAGCTCAGATCGACATATATCCACTCAAGAACATCGCCTGTAGGTCCTATATGGCCGTGGGTTGCATCTGGCTTGTATTAGAGCTACCCCCATGCTGTATATACGGCGCCCAGCTGTGCTCAGATCGACATATATCTACTGTAGGTCTTATATGGCCGTGGGTTGCATCTGGCTGGTATCAGAGCTACCCCCATGCTGTATATACGGGGCCCAGCTATGTTTAGATCGACATATATCGACTCAAGAACATCGCCTGTAGGTCCTATATAGCCGTGAGTTGTAGCTGGCTGGTATCAGAGCTACCCCCATACTGCATGTACGGGGCCCAGCTGTGCTCAGATCGACATATATCGACTCAAGAACATCGCCTGTAGGTCCTATATAGCCGTGAGTTGTAGCTGGCTGGTATCACAGCTACCCCCATGCTGTATATACGTGGCCCAGCTTTGCTCAGATCGACATATATCGACTCAAGAGCATTGCCTGTAGGTCCTATATGGCCGTGGGTTGCATCTGGCTGGTATCAGAGCTACCCCAATGCTGTATATACGGCGCCTAGCTGTGCTTAGATCGACATATATCCACTCAAGAACATCGCCTGTAGGTCCTATATGGCCGTGGGTTGCATCTAGCTGGTATCAGAGCTACCGCCATGCTGTATATACGGGGCCCAGCTGTGCTCAGATCGACATATATCGACTCAAGAACATCGCCTTTAGGTCCTATATAGCCGTGGGGTGCAGCTGGCTAGTATCACAGCTACCCCCATGCTGTATACACGGCGCCCAGCTGTGCTCAGATCGACATATATTCACTGTAGGTCCTATATGGCCGTGGGTTGCATCTGGCTGGTATCAGAGCTACCCCAATGCTGTATATAGGGCGCCTAGCTGTGCTTAGATCGACATATATCCACTCAAGAACATCGCCTGTAGGTCCTATGTGGCCGTGGGTTGCATCTAGCTGGTATCAGAGCTACCGCCATGCTGTATATACGGGGCCCAGCTGTGCTCAGATCGACATATATCGACTCAAGAACATCGCCTGTAGGTCCTATATGGCCGTGGGTTGCATCTGGCTGGTATTAGAGCTACCCCCATGCTGTATATACGGCGCCCAGCTGTGCTCAGATCGACATATATCCACTCAAGAACATCGCCTGTAGGTCCTATATGGCCGTGGGTTGCATCTGGCTGGTATCAGAGCTACCCCCATGCTGTATATACGGGTCAAAGCTGTGCTCAGATCGACATATATCCACTCAAGGACATCGCCTGTAGGTCCTATATGGCCGTGGGTTGCATCTGGCCGGTATCAGAGCTACCACCATGCTGTATATACGGGGCCCAGCTGTGCTCAGATCGACATATATCGACTCAAGAACATCGCCTGTAGGTCCTATATATTCGTAGGTTGCAGCCTGGCTGGTATCACAGCTACCCCCAAGCTGTATACACGGCGCCCAGCTGTGCTAAGATCGACATATATTCACTGTAGGTCCTATATGGCTGTGGGTTGCATCTCGCTGGTATCAGAGCTACCCCCAAGCTATATATACTGGGCCCAGCTGTGCTCAGATCGACATATATCGACTCAAGAACATCGCCTGTAGGTCCTTTATAACCGTGGGTTGCAGCTGGCTGGTATCACAGCTTCCCCCATGCTGTATATACGTGGCCCAGCTGTGCTCAGATCGACATATATCGACTCAAGAACATCGCCTGTAGGTCCTATATGGCCGTGGGTTGCATCTGACTGGTATCAGAGCTACCCCCATGCTGTATATACGGCGCCCAGCTGTGCTCTGATCGACATATATCCACTGTAGGTCCTATATGGCCGTGGGTTGCATCTGGCTGGCATCAGAGCTACCCCCATGCTGTATATACGGCGCCCAGCTGTGCTTAGATCGACATATATCCACTCAAGAACATCGCCTGTAGGTCCTATATGGCCGTGGGTTGCATCTGGCTTATATCAGAGTTCCCCCCTTGCTGTATATACGGGGCCCAGCTGTGCTCAGATCGACATATATCGACTCAAGAACATCGCCTGTAGGTCCTATATAGTCGTGGGTTGCAGCCTGGCTGGTATCACAGCTACCCCCATGCTGTATACACGGCGCCCAGCTGTGCTCAGATCGACATATATCCACTGTAGGTCCTATATGGCCGTGGGTTGCATCTGGCTGGTATCAGAGCTACCCCCATGCTGTATATACGGGGCCCAGCTGTGCTCAGATCGGCATATATCGACTCAAGAACATCGCCTGTAGGTCCTATATAGCCGTGGGTTGCAGCTGGCTGGTATCACAGCTACCCCCATGCTATATATACGTGGCCCAGCTGTACTGAGATCAACATATATCGACTGAAGAACATCGCCTGTAGGTCCTATATGGCCGTGGGTTGCATCTGGCCGGTATTAGAGCTACCCCCATGCTGTATATACGGCGCTCAGTGTGACGAAGCCTAAGCGCCGAGTGTGTGCGGCGCAACGCCCTTGCGCCGTACCACCACTGCTTGGCTACGTCATGCCCTCTCTGCTTCAGCCTCCTTCCCAAAACATACCCCACTACCTTCATCCCGCTCCCCGCCACGGTGATGGGCTTTAAAAGCCGTCGCCCGCGGCTTAACCGGGAGAGTACAGTCCAGTCTCTCAACCCTCCTCCGGACTTAATGGTGCCCTGGCACATTCATTTCGTCCGCTCCCATCTGTACTGCCCGAACTAACGGTGCCCCGGCACATTCGTAGTTCTTTCCCGACTTGACCGCCCGGAACCAGTGGTGCCCCGGCACTTTCACTGGTTCATTACCACCTTCCCCCTGACCAGGCTGCCCACCGTTACCCCCGTTAGGATATTGTTTATTTTATATTTTGTCCCCCTGTTTATTTTACATTTTAAGAAGTCTGTTTATTTATTATTACAATTACATTTATTTTCTTTTTTTTTCTGAATAAACATTTTGATTTATTTTTTATTTGTGACACTTTGCTACCCGGTGGAACCGCCCGTCACAAATTGGCGCCCGAGCAAATCTACGTCAGCACGTTGACACCTCGAAGAGGCGTCCTAACAACGCAGACACCGCCAACCAGCCATGTCCAAGAAGGAGACATGGGGATTTACCGATACCTCGGCCGAGGAAACCGTCTTAGAGGAAGGCCTCCAAGATACACCGACAGAACCGACAGCAACCCCAGCAGCGAATATATCCGCCGCACAAACCTGTGAACAAGTCAGGAGATGGGGAATATTTTTTGAGGGATATGGCGACCCCATTGCGTTCCTAGAACAAATAAAGGAACTACAGGCATGCTACGGTATAGACAACACACAACTATACCAGGCGATGCCGCAGCTACTAAGAGGATCCGCACTGTTGTGGTTCCGCAATAACAAAACAGTGTGGAGTTCGTGGGACCAATTCATAGTCGCATTTAAAGAATTTTACTTACCCCGCGACTACGAGTTTCTCCTAGAAGAGGAGATTAGAAACCGAAAGCAGAAACCCAGAGAATCCGCGAAAGATTTCTGCATAAATATTCAGACTCTAATCCGCCGCCACGGGAGAATAACAACCCAGGAAGAATTAAAAATAATCCACCGCAACATGAGACCAGAAATACGTCGTTTCATCCATATCACAGACGTGCATTCCGTCCCCCAACTACTGGACCAAATGAGGGAACAAGAGGAGCTGGAAAAAGAAATTAATGTTCAGCCGATACGCAACAACCAGACCACGTCCCCCCCGTATGAGAGGAACTCCGTCCCCAAGAAGAATGAGCCATCTGGGATACCCTCCTCCACAGTATGTTTCAGGTGCGGACAACATGGACATGTCCGTCAACAATGCCGAAATACCCCGAGATTGTTCTGCTCCAGGTGCGGAACGGACGGTGTGATGTCCAGGGATTGCCGCTGCACGGGATACGCCAACAGGGGTGGTGTCACTCGCGGCAATCATCCCTAAACTTATCTAAAGAAATGCGAGAAAACTGCACAACGCTCAGTAATGTAGACCACACACACGACATCCGACCAGTGCTAGAAATCGTAATCAACAACAAGCATTTCTTAGCACTGATAGACACCGGGTCAGAAAGATCTTACATAAACCTGCATACACTAAATTCAGTAGGCATCAGCCCCCCAGCGACATCTAATGCAGAATACGTCCGTCTCGCTAATTGCCAGGAAACCGAGGTGTATGGATCCGTCCCAATAGAATGGTCACAGGGAGATCAAGTGTTCAAGGATGAATTCCGTTTCCTCCCACATCTAGCCGCCGACATCCTCATGGGAGCCGATATCCTGAGGAAATATAACATTATCCTCACCTATGAACACAACCAACCACGCATACCTGTGATCCCCTATCAAAAACCGATACCGAACGCCACTCCGACTAAAATTTGCTCCGTCCAAACAAGTCCAGGAACAATGGAAATATCCTCCGAGGAATCGACCCGTCTCAAGCATTTCCTAGGAATGGAATTACCAAAATTCAGTAATATATCTGCAACAACACCGCTGATAGAACACCAAATAAGACTGACATGCAAGGACCCAATTAAACAACGACACAGGCCACTCAACCCAAAACTCGCCGCCGCCGTCGACGAAGAGGTCAACACTATGCTAGAAGAGGGCGTAATCGAACCGTCACACAGCCCGTGGAGTTCACCAGTAGTAATTGTGAAAAAGAACAATGGGAACTTGAGGTTCTGCATAGATTTTCGAAAATTAAACTCAGTGAGTGTAAAAGACGCCTACCCCTTGCCACAAATTGACGCAATCCTGGATAAACTACGGGAGGCGAGATACATCTCGACATTGGATCTGAAGCAGGGCTACTGGCAAATACCGCTCTCCGAAACCAGTAAACCGCTCACAGCTTTCACGATAGCCGGAAAAGGACTTTTCCAGTTCAAAACGATGCCATTCGGGTTACATTCAGCACCAGCTACATTCCAGAGGTTATTGGACTCAATTATAGGACCAGACTTGGAACCACGGGCGTTCGCTTACTTAGACGACATCATAGTATTGGGGAAAACGTTCAAAGAGCACCTGGATAACCTACAAACAATTTTCAAACGATTACGACAGGCAAACTTAAAATTAAATTTAGACAAATGCAAATTTTGTTGCAAGAGCATTAAATACCTCGGTCATATTATCTCTGAGAAAGGTATTGCAACGGACCCCGAAAAAACAGAAGCTCTACGACAGTTCACACCGCCGACTACCGTAAAAGAACTCCGTAGATTCCTGGGAGTAGCTTCCTGGTACCGCCGTTTTGTGCCCAATTTTGCACAGATTGCCAGCCCACTACACCACCTTCCACTACACCACCTTCTGAAAAAGAAAACCCGATAGGCATGGACTAAGAAGCAAGATGATACTTTTTGTAAACTAAAAAACTGCCTAACATCGAGCCCAATTCTCTCCTGCCCTGACTTCCATAGAGTTTTCACGCTACAAACCGACGCATCCAACGAAGGACTGGGAGCCGCCCTCGTGCAGTACGACGACTCAGGAGAACATGTAATATCCTATGCAAGCCGTTCGCTGTCCGCTCCGGAGAAAAACTATTCCACGACGGAAAAGGAATGTCTGGCTATAGTGTGGGGAGTCCAAAAGATGCGGCACTACTTGGAGGGATACCGATTCAAAATAGCTACAGACCATCAATCATTAGCCTGGCTGAACAACCTAAAAAGCCCATCTGGAAGAATTGCACGATGGGTAATGTATCTGCAGCAGTTTGATTTCGAAATTACATACCGTCGTGGCCATTTAAACCGAGTAGCAGATGCATTATCCCGACAGCCTTACATCAAGGAACAACCAAAACAGATGCCGGCCAACCAGTGGAAAACCGTCTGCAGCATCGATGAGGCACACTGCCCGTCGTACACCACACTTATCAAGAAGGTGCAAGAAAATCCGCAACAATTTTCCGAGTACCGTATAATCCAGGGGATATTATACCGCCACTTCTGGGACCCAATGGATTGGAAAGAAGAAGAAATGACACAACCGTGGAAACGTTGCGTGCCAAAACCGCTCCGGGCAAAAATCTTGCAACAATTCCACGATAATCCATCAGCCGGTCACCTAGGTATAAGCAAAACAATAAATAGGATATCTCATTTACACTACTGGCCGGCAATGAACCGAGATATTGCACAATATGTTAGAAAATGCACAAAGTGCCAACAGTTTAAAACGAGTCAGCAATGTCCAGCCGGGAAGATGTCCTTACCCAAAATACCAGGACCCTGGCATACGATCTCAACAGACTTAATGGGACCGCTTCCTAAATCACCTCGGGGCCATCGGTTCATAGTTATTTTCCAAGACCGTTTCACTAAGTGGACCGAAACCCGACCCCTACGTACAGCTACCGCCGACACCATAAGCCAGGCACTACTAGAGCTGGTAGTGTTCAGATTTGGGAGACCTACCAAAATAATATGTGACAATGGTTCCCAATTCGACAGCAAAAAAATCACAAACCTTGCCAAGGAATTAGGGTGCGAACTCCAATTCACCACTCCATACACCCCACAGGCTAACCCAGTCGAACGTGCAAACCGAACGATGAAAACGATGATCAGCCAATTTACGGAGGGGAATCATCGAAACTGGGATGCAAATCTGGCGGCACTGACTTATGCAGTAAACACTGCCAGACAGGAATCCACAGGATTCACTCCAGCTTTTCTAAACTTTGGAAGGGAGCCAGAGTTACCGTACTGCCTCCAACAACCACACACCAAGACCGAAGAAAGTCCACCTGACCGAGCTGAAAAACTCAAGACACTAGAAGACACCTATAAATTAGTCCAGCTTAATTTGGCTAAAGCATTTACCAGCCAGAGCAAGCATTACAATCTGCGCCGTCGAGAATGGAGATGCCATGTGGGTGACCGGGTCTGGAAACGGCATCATTCATTATCTGCAGCTGGGGAAGGATTTGCTGCCAAACAAGCTGAAAAATACACTGGACCATTCACAGTTGTAACCGTTCACTCCCCTTTAATATATACTCTGAAAAACGACAAGAATAAAAAGTTACACAGAGTACATATAAAGGACCTAAAGAAGGCATATGAATAAAATAGAAAAATGACAATAGGGAGGCAAAGAAAAACCAAAAATTTTTACCTTAGGTAAACTCATTTTGTCATCCCATTCCTACCTATTCAGTATCCACATAAGTATGGAAACGAGAGTCCCCGCTATGCTGTCGCCAATGGCAAATACCCCAGAACCGGTCCACAAGAGGAAACCGCTTCAGGAGAAGCTATCCGATTTGTTCGGATCGGATTCCGAGTCAGAACAATACTTCGACCTCAATCGACCCCACAAGACAGGATGTCTATCGCAACCACACCATTCCCGTACAACCACGGAAAACGTCCCGACAACGACAGACACAAGGATAAAATATTTTAATCCACTCCTGTCGCCCATTCTGTCACCGATCCGGCACGTCAACGCAGTGACAGAATTGACAACACCACCAGCTATGCGAGGCACGGTCCCGAAGACACCGAGAACTCCGGAGCATCTCCGGCTGCCTACCGTCTGCCCAATTCGGATCCCACTCAGCGCCTTACGACTCCCACATCAGCCAACCAATAAAAGATGTCGCGTTCGCATAGGAAATGCTGATAATGGACGATGGATCACCATTCCACCCGATGCAGCACCAACGACGGATATCCGTCCCCTTTAAAGAGTTTATTTATACCGCGGCCCCGTTAATTTTTTTTTTTTATTATTATTATTATTATGTTTAAATTGTACCCCGTTAACGTGTCACTTGTCCTTCCCACGTATTCCGTCACGAAGTGGGGGGGGGGGGGGGTGACGAAGCCTAAGCGCCGAGTGTGTGCGGCGCAACGCCCTTGCGCCGTACCACCACTGCTTGGCTACGTCATGCCTCCTTCCCAAAACATACCCCACTACCTTCATCCCGCTCCCCGCCGCGGTGATGGGCTTTAAAAGCCGTCGCCCGCGGCTTAACCGGGAGAGTACAGTCCAGTCTCTCAACCATCCTCCAGAATGAATGGTGCCCTGGCACATTCATTTCGTCCGCTCCCATCTGTACTGCCCGAACTACGAATGTGCCGCGTAGTTCTTTCCCGACTTGGCCGCCCGGAACCAGTGGTGCCCCGGCACATTCACTGGTTCATTACCACCTTCCCCCTGACCACGCTGCCCACCGTTACCCCCGTTAGGATATTGTTTATTTTATATTTTGTCCCCCTGTTTATTTTACATTTTAAGAAGTCTGTTTATTTATTATTACAATTACATTTATTTTCTTTTTTTTTCTGAATAAACATTTTGATTTATTTTTTATTTGTGACGCTTTGCTACCCGGTGGAACCGCCCGTCACACCAGCTGTGCTTAGATCGAGATATCGCCTGTAGGTCCAATATGGCCGTGGGTTGCATCTAGCTGGTACAAAGCTACCGCCATGCTGTATATACGGGGCCCAGCTGTGCTCAGATCGACATATATCGACTCAAGAACATCGCCTGTAGGTCCTATATAGCCGTGGGTTGCAGCTGGCTGGTATCACAGCTACCCCCATGCTGTATATACATGGCCCAGCTGTGCTCAGATCGACATATATCAACTCAAGAACATCGCCTGTAGGTCCTATATGGCCGTGGGTTGCATCTGGCTGGTATCAGAGCTACCCCTATGATGTATATACGGCGCTCAGCTGTGCTCAGATCGACATATATCCACTCAAGAACATCGCCTGTAGGTCCTATATGGCCGTGGGTTGCATCTGGCTGGTATCAGAGCTACCCCCATGCTGTATATATAGGGCCCAGCTGTGCTCAGATCGACATATATCGACTCAAGAACATCGCCTGTAGGTCCTATATGGTCGTGGGTTGCATCTGGCAGGTATCAGAGCTACCCCCATGCTGTATATACGGCGCCCAGCTGTGCTCAGATCGACATATATCCACTCTAGAACATCGCCTGTAGGTCCTATATGGCCGTGGGTTGCATCTGGCTGGTATCAGAGCTACCCTCATGCTGTATATACGGGGCCCAGCTGTGCTCAGATCGACATATATCCACTCAAGAACATCGCCTGTAGGTCCTATATGGCAGTGGGTTGCATCTGGCTGGTATCAGAGCTACCCCCATGCTGTATATACGGGGCCCAGCTGTGCTCAGATCGACATATATCGACTTAAGAACATCGCCTGTAGGTCCTATATGGTCGTGGGTTGCATCTGGCAGGTATCAGAGCTACCCCCATGCTGTATATACGGCGCCCAGCTGTGCTCAGATCGACATATATCCACTGTATGTCCTATATGGCCGTGGGTTGCATCTGGCTGGTATCAGAGCTACCCCCATGCTGCATATACGGGGCCCAGCTGTGCTCAGATCGACATATATCGACTCAAGAACATCGCCTGTAGGTCCTATATAGCCGTGGGTTGCAGCTGGCTGGTATCACAGCTACCCCCATGCTGTATATACGTGGCCCAGCTGTGCTCAGATCGACATATATCGACTCCAGAACATCGCCTGTAGGTCCTATATGGCCGTGGGTTGCATCTAGCTGGTATCAGAGCTACCCCTATGCTGTATATACGGCGCTCAGCTGTGCTCAGATCGACATATATCGACACAAGAACAACGCCTGTAGTTTCTATATGGCCGTGGGTTGCATCTGATAGGTATCAGAGCTACCCCCATGCTGTATATACGGCGCCCAGCTGTGCTCAGATCGACATATATCCACTCAAGAACATCCCCTGTAGGTCCTATATGGCCGGGGGTTACATCTGGCTGGTATCAGAGCTACCCCCATGCTGTATATACGTGGCCCAGCTGTGCTCAGATCGACATATATCGACTCAAGAACATCGCCTGTAGGTCCTATATGACATTGGGTTGCATCTGACTAGTATCAGAGCTTCCCCCATGCTGTATATACGGCGCCAAGCTGTGCTCAGATCGACATATATCGACTCAAGAACATCGCCTGTAGGACCTATATATCCGTGGGTTGCAGCTGGCAGGTATCACAGCTACCCCCATGCTGTATATACGTGGCCCAGCTGTGCTTAGATTGACATATATCGACTCAAGAACATCGCCTGTAGGTCCTATATGGCCGTGGGTTGCATCTGGCTGGTATCAGAGCTACCCCCATGCTGTATATGTAGGTCCTATATAGCCGTGGGTTGCAGCTGGCTGGTATCAGAGCTACCCCCCATGCTGTATATACGGCACCCAGCTGTGCTCAGATCGACATATATCGACTCAAGAACATCGCCTGTAGGTCCTATATGACCGTGGGTTGCATCTGGCTGGTATCAGAGCTACCCCTATGCTGTATATACGGCGCCCAGCTGTGCTCATATCGACATATATCCACTCTAGAACATCTCCTGTAGGTCCTATATGGCCGTGGGTTGCATCTGGCTGATATCAGAGCTACCCCCATGCTGTATATACGGCGCCCAGCTGTGCTCAGATCGTCATATATCCACTCAAGAACATCGCCTGTAGGTCCTATATGGCCGTGGGTTGCATCTGGCTGGTATCAGAGGTACTCCCATGCTGTATATACGGCGCCCAGCTGTGCTCAGATCGTCATATAAACACTCAAGAACATCGCCTGTAGGTCCTATATGGTCGTGGGTTGCATCTGGCTGGTATCAGAGCTACCCCGATGCTGTATATACGGGGCCCAGCTGTGCTCAGATCGACATATATCCACTCAAGAACATCGGATGTAGGTCCTATATGGCCGTGGGTTGCATCTGGCTGGTAACACAGCTACCCCCATGCTGTATATACGTGGCCCAGCTGTGCTCAGATCGACATATATCGACACAAGAGCATCGCCTGTAGGTCCTATATGGCCGTGGGTTGCATCTGGCTGGTATCAGAGCTACCCCCATGCTGTATATACGGCGCCCAGCTGTGCTTAGATTGACATATATCCACTCAAGAACATCGCCTGTAGGTCCTATATGGCCGTGGGTTGCATCTAGCTGGTATCAGAGCTACCGCCATGCTGTATATACGGGGCCCAGCTGTGCTCAGATCGACATATATCGACTCAAGAACATCGCCTGTAGGTCCTATATAGCCGTGGGTTGCAGCTGGCTGGTATCACAGCTACACCCATGCTGTATATACGTGGCCCAGCTGTGCTCAGATCGACATATATCGACTCAAGAACATCGCCTGTAGGTCCTATATGGCCGTAAGTTGCATCTGGCTGGTATCAGAGCTACCCCCATGCTGTATATACGGCGCCCAGCTGTGCTCAGATCGACATATATACACTCAACAACATCGCCTGTAGGTCCTATATAGCCGTGGGTTGCAGCTGGCTGGTATCACAGCTACCCCCATGCTGTATATACGTGGCCCAGCTGTGCTCAGATCGACATATATCGACTCAAGAACATCGCCTGTAGGTTCTATATGGCCGTGGGTTGCATCTGATAGGTATCAGAGCTACCCCCATGCTGTATATACGGCGCCCAGCTGTGCTCAGATCAACATATATCCACTCAAGAACATCGCCTGTAGGTCCTATATAGCCGCGGGTTGCAGCTGGCTGGTACCACAGCTACCCCCTTGCTGTCTATACGTGGCCCAGCTGTGCTCAGATCGACATATATCGACTCAAGAACTTCGCCTGTAGGTCCTATATGGCCGTGGGTTGCATCTGTATGGTATCAGTGCTACCCCCATGCTGTATATACGGGGCCCAGCTGTGCTCAGATCGACATATATCGACTCAAGAACATCTCCTGTAGGTCACATATAGCCGTGGGTTGCAGCTGGCTGGTATCACAGCTACCCCCATGCTGTATATACGTGGCCCAGCTGTGCTCAGATCGACATATATCGACTCAAGAACATTTCCTGTAGGTCCTATATGGCCTTGGGTTGCATCTGACTAGTATCAGAGCTACCCCCATGCTGTATATACGGCGCCCAGCTGTGCTCAGATCGACATATCTCCACTCAAGAACATCCCCTGTAGGTCCTATATGGCCGGGGGTTGCATCTGGCTGGTATCAGAGCTACCCCCATGCTGTATATACGCGGCCCAGCTGTGCTCAGATCGACATATATCGACTCAAGAGCATCGCCTGTGGGTCCTATATGGCCGTGGGTTGCATCTGGCTGGTATCAGAGCTACCCCCATGCAGCATATACGGGGCCCAGCTGTGCTCAGATCGACATATATCGACTCAAGAACATCGCCTGTAGGTCCTATATAGCCGTGGGTTGCAGCTGCCTGGTATCACAGCAACCCCCATGCTGTATATACGTGGCCCAGCTGAGCTCAGATCGACATATATCGACTCAAGAGCATCGCCTGTGGGTCCTATATGGCCGTGGGTTGCATCTGGCTGGTATCAGAACTACCCCCATGCTGTATATACGGCGCCCAGCTGTGCTTAGATCGACATATATCGACTCAAGAACATCGCCTGTAGGTCCTATATAGCCGTGGGTTACAGCTGGCTGGTATCACAGCTACCCCCATGCTGTATATACATGGCCTAGCTGTGCTCAGATCGACATATATCGACTCAAGAACATCGCCTGTAGGTCCTATATGGCCGTGGGTTGCATCTGGCTGGTATCAGAGCTACCCCTATGCTGTATATACGGCGCCCAGCTGTGCTCAGATCGACATATATCCACTCTAGAACATCTCCTGTAGGTCTTATATGGCCGTGGGTTGCATCTGGCTGATATCAGAGCTACCCCCATGCTGTATATACGGCACCCAGCTGTGCTCAGATCGTCATATATCCACTCAAGAACATCGCCTGTAGGTCCTATATGGCCGTGGGTTGCATCTGGCTGGTATCAGAGGTACCCCCATGCTGTATATACGGCGCCCAGCGCTCAGATCGTCATATATCCACTCAAGAACATCGCCTGTAGGTCCTATATGGCCATGGGTTGCATCTGGCTGGTATCAGAGCTACCCCGATGCTGTATATACGGGGCCCAGCTGTGCTCAGATCGACATATATCCACTAAAGAACATCGCCTGTAGGTCCTATATGGCCGTGGGTTGCATCTGGCTGGTATCAGAGCTACCCCCATGCTATATATACGGGGCCCAGCTGTGCTCAGATCGACATATATCGACTCAAGAACATCGCATGTAGGTCCTATATAGCCGTGGGTTGCAGCTGGCTGGTATCACAACTACCCCCATGCTGTATATACGTGGCCCAGCTGTGCTCAGATCGACATATATCGACTCAAGAACATCGCCTGTAGGTTCTATATAGCAGTGGGTTGCAGCTGGCTGGTATCACAGCTACCCCCATGCTGTATATACGTGGCCCAGCTGTGCTCAGATCGACATATATCGACTCAAGAACATCGCCTGTAGGTCCTATATGGCCGTGGGTTGCATCTGACTGGTATCAGAGCTACCCCTATGATGGAAATACGGCGCCCAGCTGAGCTCAGATCGACATATATCCATTCAAGAACATCGCCTGTAGGTCCTATATGGCCGTGGGTTGCATCTGGCTTGTATTAGAGCTACCCCCATGCTGTATATACGGCGCCCAGCTGTGCTCAGATCGACATATATCTACTGTAGGTCCTATATGGCCGTGGGTTGCATCTGGCTGGTATCAGAGCTACCCCCATGCTGTATATACGGGGCCCAGCTGTGCTCAGATCGACATATATCGACTCAAGAACATCGCCTGTAGGTCCTATATGGTCGTGGATTGCATCTGGCTGGTATCAGAGCTACCCCCATGCTGTATATACGGCGCCCAGCTGTGCTCACATCGACATATATCCACTGTAGGTCCTATGTGGCCGTAGGTTGCATCTGGCTGGTATCAGAGCTACCCCCATGCTGTATATGCGTGGCCCAGCTGTGCTCAGATCGACATATATCGACTCAAGAGCATCGCCTGTAGGTCCTATATGGCCGTGGATTGCATCTGGCTGGTATCAGTGCTACCCCCATGCTGTATATACGGCGCCCAGCTGTGCTCACATCTACATATATCCACTGTAGGTCCTATATGGCCGTAGGTTGCATCTGGCTGGTATCAGAGCTACCCCCATGCTGCATATACGGGGCCCAGCTGTGCTCAGATCGACATATATCGACTCAAGAACATCGCCTGTGGTCCTATATAGCCGTGTGTTGCAGCTGGCTGGCATCACAGCTACCCCCATGCTGTATATACGTGGCCCAGCTGTGCTCAGATCGACATATATCGACTCAAGAGCATCGCCTGTAGGTGCTATATGTCCGTGGGTTGCATCTGGCTGGTATTAGAGCTACCCCCATGCTGTATATACGGCGCCCAGCTGTGCTCACATCGACATATATCCACTGTAGGTCCTATATGGCCGTGGGTTGCATCTGGCTGGTATCAGAGCTACCCCCATGCTGCATATACGGGGCCCAGCTGTGCTTAGATCGACATATATCGACTCAAGAACATCGCCTGTAGGTCCTATATAGCCGTGGGTTGCAGCTGGCTGGTATCACAGCTACCCCCATGCTGTATATACGTGGCCCAGCTGTACTCAGATCGACATATATCGACTCAAGAGCATCGCCTATAGCTCCTATATGGCCGTGGGTTGCATCTGGCTGGTATCAGAGCTACCCCCATGCTGCATATACGGGGCCCAGCTGTGCTCAGATCGACATATATCGACTCAAGAACATCGCCTGTGGTCCTATATAGCCGTGGGTTGCAGCTGGCTGGTATCACAGCTACCCCCATGCTGTATATACGTGGCCCAGCTGTGCTCAGAACGACATATATCGACTCAAGAACATCGCCTGTAGGTCCTATATAGCCGTGGGTTGCAGCTGGCTGGTATCACAGCTACCCCCATGCTGTATATACGTGGCCCAGCTGTGCTCAGATCGACATATATCGACTCAAGAGCATCGCCTGTAGGTCCTATATGGCCGTGGATTGCATCTGGCTGGTATCAGAGCAACCCCCATGCTGTATATACGGCGCCCAGCTGTGCTCACATCGACATATATCCATTGTAGGTCCTATATGGCCGTGGGTTGCATCTGGCTGGTATCAGAGCTACCCCCATGCTGCATATACGGGGCCCAGCTGTGCTCAGATCGACATATATCGACTCAAGAACATAGCCTGTAGGTCCTATATAGCCGTGGGTTGCAGCTGGCTGGTATCACAGCTACCCCCATGCTGTATATACGTGGCCCAGCTGTGCTCAGATCGACATATATCGACTCAAGAGCATCGACTGTAGGTCCTATATGGCCGTGGATTGCATCTGGCTGGTATCAGAGCAACCCCCATGCTGTATATACGGCGCCCAGCTGTGCTCACATCGACATATATCCACTGTAGGTCCTATATGGCCGTAGGTTGCATCTGGCTGGTATCAGAGCTACCCCCATGCTGCATATACGGGGCCCAGCTGTGCTCAGATCGACATATATCGACTCAAGAACATCGCCTGTGGTCCTATATAGCCGTGGGTTGCAGCTGGCTGGTATCACAGCTACCCCCATGCTGTATATACGTGGCCGAGCTGTGCTCAGATCGACATATATCGACTCAAGAACATCGCCTGTGGGTCCTATATGGCCGTGGGTTGCATCTGATTGGTATTAGAGCTACCCCCATGCTGTATATATGGCGCCCAGCTGTGCTCACATCGACATATATCCACTGTAGGTCCTATATGGCCGTGGGTTGCATCTGGCTGGTATCAGAGCTACCCCCATGCTGCATATACGGGGCCCAGCTGTGCTTAGATCGACATATATCGACTCAAGAACATCGCCTGTAGGTCCTATATAGCCGTGGGTTGCAGCTGGCTGGTATCACAGCTACCCCCATGCTGTATATACGTGGCCCAGCTGTGCTCAGATCGACATATATCGACTCAAGAGCATCGCCTGTAGGTCCTATATGGCCGTGCGTTGCATCTGGCTGGTATCAGAGCTACCCCCATGCTGCATATACGGGGTTTAGCTGTGCTCAGATCGACATATATCGACTCAAGAACATCGCCTGTGGTACTATATAGCCGTGGGTTGCAGCTGGCTGGTATCACAGCCACCCCCATGCTGTATATACGTGGCCCAGCTGTGCTCAGATCGACATATATCGACTCAAGAACATCGCCTGTAGGTCCTATATGGCCGTGGGTTGCATCTGGCTGGTATTAAAGCTACCCCCATGCTGTATATACGGCGCCCAGATGTGCTCACATCGACATATATCCACTGTAGGTGCTATATAGCCGTGGGTTGCATCTGGCTGGTATCAGAGCTACCCCCATGCTGCATATACGGGGCCCAGCTGTGCTCAGATCGACATATATCGACTCAAGAACATCGCCTGTAGGTCCTATATAGCCGTGGGTTGCAGCTGGCTGGTATCACAGCTACCCCCATGCTGTATATACGTGGCCCAGCTGTGCTCAGATCGACATATATCGACTCAAGAGCATCGCCTGTAGGTCCTATATGGCCGTGGGTTGCATCTTGCTGGTATTAGAGCTACCCCCATGCTGTATATACGGCGCCCAGCTGTGCTCAGATCGACATATATCCACTGTAGGTCCTATATGGCCGTGGGTTGCATCTGGCTGGTATCAGAGCTACCCCCATGCTGCATATACGGTGCCCAGCTGTGCTCAGATCGACATATATCGACTCAAGAACATCGCCTGTAGGTCCTATATAGCTGTGGGTTGCAGCTGGCTGGTATCACAGCTACCCCCATGCTGTATATACGTGGCCCAGCTGTGCTCAGATCGACATATATCGACTCAAGAGCATCGCCTGTAGGTCCTATATGGCCGTGGATTGCATCTGGCTGGTATCAGAGCTACCCCCATGCTGTATATACGGCGCCCAGCTGTGCTCACATCGACATATATCCACTGTAGGTCCTATATGGTTGTAGGTTGCATCTGGCTGGTATCAGAGCTACCCCCATGCTGCATATACGGGGCCCAGCTGTGCTCAGATCGACATATATCGACTCAAGAACATCGCCTGTAGGTCCTATATAGCCGTGGGTTGCAGCTGGCTGGTATCACAGCTACCCCCATGCTGTATATACGTGGCCCAGCTGTGCTCAGATCGACATATATCGACTCAAGAGCATCGCCTGTAGGTCCTATATGGTCGTGGATTGCATCTGGCTGGTATCAGAGCTACCCCCATGCTGTATATACGGCGCCCAGCTGTGCTCACATCGACATATATCCACTGTAGGTCCTATATGGCCGTAGGTTGCATCTGGCTGGTATCAGAGCTACCCCCATGCTGCACATACGGGGCCCAGCTGTGCTCAGATCGACATAAATCGACTCAAGAACATCGCCTGTGGTCCTATATAGCCGTGGGTTGCAGCTGGCTGGTATCACAGCTACCCCCATGCTGTATATACGTGGCCGAGCTGTGCTCAGATCGACATATATCGACTCAAGAACATCGCCTGTAGGTCCTATATGGCCGTGCGTTGCATCTGGCTGGTATTAGAGCTACCCCCATGCTGTATATACGGCGCCCAGCTGTGCTCACATCGACATATATCCACTGTAGGTCCTATATGGCCGTGGGTTGCATCTGGCTGGTATCAGAGCTACCCCCATGCTGCATATACGGGGCCCAGCTGTGCTTAGATCGACATATATCGTCTCAAGAACATCGCCTGTAGGTCCTATATAGCCGTGGGTTGCAGCTGGCTGGTATCACAGCTACCCCCATGCTGTATATACGTGGCCCAGCTGTGCTCAGATCGACATATATCGACTCAAGAGCATCGCCTGTAGGTCCTATATGGCCGTGGGTTGTATCTGGCTGGTATCAGAGCTACCCCCATGCTGCATACACGGGGCCCAGCTGTGCTCAGATCGACATATATCGACTCAAGAACATCGCCTGTGGTCCTATATAGCCGTGGGTTGCAGCTGGCTGGTATCACAGCTACCCCCATGCTGTATATACGTGGCCCAGCTGTGCTCAGATCGACACATATCGACTCAAGAACATCGCCTGTAGGTCCTATATGGCCGTGGGTTGCATCTGGCTGGTATTAGAGTTACCCCCATGCTGTATATACGGCGCCCAGCTGTGCTCAGATCGACATATATCCACTGTAGGTCCTATATGGCCGTGGGTTGCATCTGGCTGGTATCAGAGCTACCCCCATGCTGCATATACGGGGCCCAGCTGTGCTCAGATCGACATATATCGACTCAAGAACATCGCCTGTAGGTACTATATAGCTGTGGGTTGCAGCTGGCTGGTATCACAGCTACCCCCATGCTGTATATGCGTGGCCCAGCTGTGCTCAGATCGACATATATCGACTCAAGAGCATCGCCTGTAGGTCCTATATGGCCGTGGATTGCATCTGGCTGGTATCAGAGCTACCCCCATGCTGTATATACGGCGCCCAGCTGTGCTCACATCGACATATATCCACTGTAGGTCTTATATGGCCGTAGGTTGCATCTGGATGGTATCAGAGCTACCCCCATGCTGCATATACGGGGCCCAGCTGTGCTCAGATCGACATATATCGACTCAAGAACATCGCCTGTAGGTCCTATATAGCTGTGGGTTGCAGCTGGCTGGTATCACAGCTACCCCCATGCTGTATATACGTGGCCCAGCTGTGCTCAGATCGACATATATCGACTCAAGAGCATCGCCTGTAGGTCCTATATGGCCGTGGATTGCATCTGGCTGGTATCAGAGCTACCCCCATGCTGTATATACGGCGCCCAGCTGTGCTCACATCGACATATATCCACTGTAGGTCCTATATGGCCGTAGGTTGCATCTGGCTGGTATCAGAGCTACCCCCATGCTGCATATACGGGGCCCAGCTGTGCTCAGATCGACATATATCGACTCAAGAACATCGCCTGTGGGTCCTATATAGCCGTGGGTTGCAGCTGGCTGGTATCACAGCTACCCCCATGCTGTATATACGTGGCCCAGCTGTGCTCAGATCGACATATATCGACTCAAGAGCATCGCCTGTAGGTCCTATATGGCCGTGGATTGCATCTGGCTGGTATCAGAGCTACCCCCATGCTGTATATACGGCGCCCAGCTGTGCTCACATCGACATATATCCACTGTAGGTCCTATATGGCCGTAGGTTGCATCTGGCTGGTATCAGAGCTACCCCCATGCTGCATATACGGGGCCCAGCTGTGCTCAGATCGACATATATCGACTCAAGAACATCGCCTGTGGTCCTATATAGCCGTGGGTTGCAGCTGGCTGGTATCACAGCTACCCCCATGCTGTATATACGTGGCCGAGCTGTGCTCAGATCGACATATATCGACTCAAGAACATCGCCTGTGGGTCCTATATGGCCGTGGGTTGCATCTGGCTGGAATTAGAGCTACCCCCATGCTGTATATACGGCGCCCAGCTGTGCTCACATCGACATATATCCACTGTAGGTCCTATATGGCCGTGGGTTGCATCTGGCTGGTATCAGAGCTACCCCCATGCTGCATATACGGGGCCCAGCTGTGCTTAGATCGACATATATCGACTCAAGAACATCGCCTGTAGGTCCTATATAGCCGTGGGTTGCAGCTGGCTGGTATCACAGCTACCCCCATGCTGTATATACGTGGCCCAGCTGTGCTCAGATCGACATATATCGACTCAAGAGCATCGCCTGTAGGTCCTATATGGCCGTGGGTTGCATCTGGCTGGTATCAGAGCTACCCCCATGCTGCAAATACGGGGCCCAGCTGTGCTCAGATCGACATATATCGACTCAAGAACATCGCCTGTGGTACTATATAGCCGTGGGTTGCAGCTGGCTGGTATCACAGCTACCCCCATGCTGTATATACGTGGCCCAGCTGTGCTCAGATCGACATATATTGACTCAAGAACATCGCCTGTAGGTCCTATATGGCCGTGGGTTGCATCTGGCTGGTATTAGAGCTACCCCCCATGCTGTATATACGGCGCCCAGCTGTGCTCACATCGACATATATCCACTGTAGGTCCTATATGGCCGTGGGTTGCATCTGGCTGGTATCAGAGCTACCCCCATGCTGCATATACGGGGCCCAGCTGTGCTCAGATCGACATATATCGACTCAAGAACATCGCCTGTAGGTCCTATATAGCCGTGGGTTGCAGCTGGCTGGTATCACAGCTACCCCCATGCTGTATATACGTGGCCCAGCTGTGCTCAGATCGACATATCTCCACTGTAGGTCCTATATGGCCGTCGGTTGCATCTGGCTGGTATCAGAGCTACACCCATGCTGCATATACGGGGCCCAGCTGTGCTCAGATCGACATATATCGACTCAAGAACATCGCCTGTAGGTCCTATATAGCTGTGGTTTGCAGCTGGCTGGTATCACAGCTACCCCCATGCTGTATATACGTGGCCCAGCTGTGCTCAGATCGACATATATCGACTCAAGAGCATCGCCTGTAGGTCCTATATGGCCGTGGATTGCATCTGGCTGGTATCAGAGCTACCCCCATGCTGTATATACGGCGCCCAGCTGTGCTCACATCGACATATATCCACTGTAGGTCCTATATGGTTGTAGGTTGCATCTGGCTGGTATCAGAGCTACCCCCATGCTGCATATACGGGGCCCAGCTGTGCTCAGATCGACATATATCGACTCAAGAACATCGCCTGTAGGTCCTATATTGCCGTGGGTTGCAGCTGGTTGGTATCACAGCTATCCCCATGCTGTATATACGTGGCCCAGCTGTGCTCAGATCGACATATATCGACTCAAGAGCATCGCCTGTAGGTCCTATATGGCCGTGGATTGCATCTGGCTGGTATCAGAGCTACCCCCATGCTGTATATACGGCGCCCAGCTGTGCTCACATCGACATATATCCACTGTAGGTCCTATATGGCCGTAGGTTGCATCTGGCTGGTATCAGAGCTACCCCCATGCTGCATATACGGGGCCCAGCTGTGCTCAGATCGACATATATCGACTCAAGAACATCGCCTGTGGGTCCTATATAGCCGTGGGTTGCTGCTGGCTGGTATCACAGCTACCCCCATGCTGTATATACGGGGCCCAGCTGTGCTCAGATCGACATATATCGACTCAAGAGCATCGCCTGTAGGTCCTATATGGCCGTGGATTGCATCTGGCTGGTATCAGAGCTACCCCCATGCTGTATATACGGCGCCCAGCTGTGCTCACATCGACATATATCCACTGTAGGTCCTATATGGCCGTAGGTTGCATCTGGCTGGTATCAGAGCTACCCCCATGCTGCATATACGGGGCCCAGCTGTGCTCAGATCGACATATATCGACCCAAGAACATCGCCTGTGGTCCTATATAGCCGTGGGTTGCAGCTGGCTGGTATCACAGCTACCCCCATGCTGTATATACGTGGCCGAGCTGTGCTCAGATCGACATATATCGACTCAAGAACATCGCCTGTGGGTCCTATATGGCCGTGGGTTGCATCTGGCTGGTATTAGAGCTACCCCCATGCTGTATGTACGGCGCCCAGCTGTGCTCACATCGACATATATCCACTGTAGGTCCTATATGGCCGTGGGTTGCATCTGGCTGGTATCAGAGCTACCCCCATGCTGCATATACGAGGCCCAGCTGTGCTTAGATCGACATATATCGACTCAAGAACATTGCCTGTAGGTCCTATATAGCCGTGGGTCGCAGCTGGCTGGTATCACAGCTACCCCCATGCTGTATATACGTGGCCCAGCTGTGCTCAGATCGACATATATCGACTCAAGAGCATCGCCTGTAGGTCCTATATGGCCGCGGGTTGCATCTGGCTGGTATCAGAGCTACCCCCATGCTGCATATACGGGGCCCAGCTGTGCTCAGATCGACATATATCGACTCATGAACATCGCATGTGGTACTATATAGCCGTGGGTTGCAGCTGGCTGGTATCACAGCTACCCCCATGCTGTATATACGTGGCCCAGCTGTGCTCAGATCGACATATATCGACTCAAGAATATCGCCTGTAGGTCCTATATGGCCGTGGGTTGCATCTGGCTGGTATTAGAGCTACCCCCCATGCTGTATATACGGCGCCCAGCTGTGCTCACATCGACATATATCCACTGTAGGTCCTATATGGCCGTGGGTTGCATCTGGCTGGTATCAGAGCTACCCCCATGCTGCATATACGGGGCCCAGCTGTGCTCAGATCGACATATATCGACTCAAGAACATCGCCTGTAGGTCCTATATAGCCGTGGGTTGCAGCTGGCTGGTATCACAGCTACCCCCATGCTGTATATACGTGGCCCAGCTGTGCTCAGATCGACATATATCCACTGTAGGTCCTATATGGCCGTGGGTTGCATCTGGCTGGTATCAGAGCTACCCCCATGCTGTATATACGTGGCCCAGCTGTGCTCAGATCGACATATATCGACTCAAGAGCATCGCCTGTAGGTCCTATATGGCCGTGGATTGCATCTGGCTGGTATCAGAGCTACCCCCATGCTGTATATACGGCGCCCAGCTGTGCTCACATTGACATATATCCACTGTAGGTCCTATATGGTTGTAGGTTGCATCTGGCTGGTATCAGAGCTACCCCCATGCTGCATATACGGGGCCCAGCTGTGCTCAGATCGACATATATCGACTCAAGAACATCGCCTGTAGTTCCTATATGGCCATGGGTTGCATCTGATTGGTATCAGAGCTACCCCCATGCAGTATATACGGCGCGCAGCTGTGCTCAGATCAACATATATCCACTCAAGAACATCGCCTGTAGGTCCTATATGGCCGTGGGTTACATCTGGCTGGCATCAGAGCTACCCCCATGCTGTATATACGGGGCCCAGCTATCCTCAGATCGACATATATCGACTCAAGAACATCGCCTGTAGGTCCTATATAGCCGCGGGTTGCAGCTGGCTGGTACCACAGCTACCCCCATGCTGTCTATACGTGGCCCAGCTGTGCTCAGATCGACATATATCGACTCAAGAACATCGCCTGTAGGTCCTATATGGCCGTGGGTTGCATCTGGCTGGTATCAGTGCTACCCCCATGCTGTATATACGGGGCCCAGCTGTGCTCAGAACGACATATATCGACTCAAGAACATCTCCTGTAGGTCCTATATAGCCGTGGGTTGCAGCTGGCTGGTATCACAGCTACCCCCATGCTGTATATACGTGGCCCAGCTGTGCTCAGATCGACATATATCGACTCAAGAACATCGCCTGTAGTTCCTATATGGCCGTGGGTTGCATCTGACTGGTATCAGAGCTACCCCCATGCTGTATATACGGCGCCCAGCTGTGCTCAGATCGATATATATATATATCCACTCAAGAACATCGCCTGTAGGTCCTATATGGCCGTGGGTTGCATCTGACTGGTATCAGAGCTACCCCCATGCTGTATATACGGCGCCCAGCTGTGCTCAGATCGATATATATCCACTCAAGAACATCGCCTGTAGGTCCTATATGGCCGTGGGTTGCATCTGGCTGGTATCAGAGCTACCCCCATGCTGTATATACGTGGCCCAGCTGTGCTCAGATCGACATATATCGACTCAAGAACATCGCCTGTAGGTCCTATATGGCCGTGGGTTGCATCTGGCTGGTATCAGAGCTACCCCCATGCTGTATATACGTGGCTCAGCTGTGCTCAGATCGACATATATCGACTCAAGAACATCGCCTGTAGGTCCTATATGGCCGTGGGTTGCATCTGGCTGGTATCAGAGCTACCCCCATGCTGTATATACGGCGCCCAGCTGTGCTCAGATCGACATATATCCACTCAACAACATCGCCTGTAGGTCCTATATAGCCGTGGGTTGCAGCTGGCTGGTATCACAGCTACCCCCATGCTGTATATACGTGGCCCAGCTATGCTCAGATCGACATATATCGACTCAAGAACATCGCCTGTAGGTCCTATATGGCCGTGGGTTGCATCTGGCTGGTATTAGAGCTACCCCCATGCTGTATATACGGCGCCCAGCTGTGTTTAGATCGACATATATCCACTCAACAACATCGCCTGTAGGTCCTATATAGCCGTGGGTTGCAGCTGGCTGGTATCACAGCTACACTAATGCTGTATATACGTGGCCCAGCTATGCTCAGATCGACATATATCGACTCAAGAACATCGCCTGTAGGTCCTATATGGCCGTGGGTTGCATCTGGCTGGTATCAGAGCTACCCCCATGCTGTATATACGGCGCCCAGCTGTGCTCAGATCGACATATATCCACTCAACAACATCGCCTGTAGGTCCTATATAGCCGTGGGTTGCAGCTGGCTGGTATCACAGCTACACTAATGCTGTATATACGTGGCCCAGCTATGCTCAGATCGACATATATCGACTCAAGAACATCGCCTGTAGGTCCTATATGGCCGTGGGTTGCATCTGGCTGGTATTAGAGCTACCCCCATGCTGTATATACGGCGCCCAGCTGTGTTTAGTTCGACATATATCCACTGTAGGTCCTATATGGCCGTGGGTTGCATCTGGCTGGTATCAGAGATTCCCCCATGCTGTATATACGGGGCCCAGCTGTGCTCAGATCGACATATATCGACTCAAGAACATCGCCTGTAGGTCCTATATGGCCGTGGGTTGCATCTGGCTGGTATCAGAGCTACCCCAATGCTGTATTATACGGCGCCTAGCTGTGCTTAGATCGACATATATCCACTCAAGAACATCGCCTGTAGGTCCTATATGGCCGTGGGTGCATCTAGCTGGTATCAGAGCTACCGCCATGCTGTATATGTGCTCAGATCGACATATATCGACTCAAGAACATCGCCTGTAGGTCCTATATAGCCGTGGGTTGCAACTGGCTGGTATAACAGCTACCCCCATGCTGTATATACGTGGCCCAGCTGTGCTCAGATCGACATATATCGACTCAAGAACATCGCCTGTAGGTCCTATATGGCCGAGGGTTGCATCTGTCTGGTATCAGAGCTACCCCTATGCTGTATATACGGCGCCCAGCTGTGCTCAGATCGACATATATCCACTCAAGAACATCGCCTGTAGGTCCTATATGGCCGTGGGTTGCATCTGGCTGGTATTAGAGCTACCCCCATGCTGTATATACGGCGCCCAGCTGTGTTTAGATCGACATATATCCACTGTAGGTCCTATATGGCCGTAGGTTGCATCTGGCTGGTATCAGAGCTACCCCCATGCTGTATATACGGCGCCCAGCTGTGCTCAGATCGACATATATCCACTCAAGAACATCGCCTGTAGGTCCTATATGGCCGTGGGTTGCATCTAGCTGGTATCAGAGCTACCCCCATGCTGTGTATACGGGTCCCAGCTGTGCTCAGATCGACATATATCCACTCAAGAACATCGCCTGTAGGTCCTATATGGCCGTGGGTTGCATCTGGCTGGTATCGCAGCTACCCCCATGCTGTATACACGGCGCCCAGCTGTGCTCAGATCGACATATATTCACTGTAGGTCCTATATGGCCGTGGGTTGCATCTGGCTGGTATCAGAGCTACCCCCAAGCTATATATATACTGGGCCCAGCTGTGCTCAGATCGACATATATCGACTCAAGAACATCGCCTGTAGGTCCTTTATAGCCGTGGGTTGCAGCTGGCTGGTATCACAGCTACCCCCATGCTGCATATACGTGGCCCAGCTGTGCTCAGATCGACATATATCGACTCAAGAACATCGCCTGTAAGTCCTATATAGCCGCGGGTTGCAGCTGGCTGGTACCACAGCTACCCCCATGCTGTCTATACTTGGCCCAGCTGTGCTCAGATCGACATATATCGACTAAAGAACATCGCCTGTAGGTCCTATATAGCCGTGGGTTGCAGCTGGCTGGTATCACAGCTACCCCCATGCTGTATATACGTGGCCCAGCTGTGCTCAGATCGACATATATCGACTCAAGAACATCGCCTGTAGGTCCTATATGGCCGTGGGTTGCATCTGACTGGTATCAGAGCTACCCCGATGCTGTATATACGGCGCCCAGCTGTGCTCAGATCGATATATATCCACTCAATAACATCGCCTGTAGGTCCTGTATGGCCGTGGGTTGCATCTGACTGGTATCAGAGCTACCCCCATGCTGTATATACGGCGCCCAGCTGTCCTCAGATCGATATATATATATCCACTCAAGAACATCGCCTGTAGGTCCTATATGGCCGTGGGTTGCATCTGGCTGGTATCAGAGCTACCCCCATGCTGTATATACGTGGCCCAGCTGTGCTCAGATCGACATATATCGACTCAAGAACATCGCCTGTAGGTCCTATATGGCCGTGGATTGCATCTGGCTGGTATCAGAGCTACCCCCATGCTGTATATACGTGGCCCAGCTGTGCTCAGATCGACATATATCGACTCAAGAACATCGCCTGTAGGTCCTATATGGCCGTGGGTTGCATCTGGCTGGTATCAGAGCTACCCCCATGCTGTATATACGGCGCCCAGCTGTGCTCAGATCGACATATATCCACTCAACAACATCGCCTGTAGGTCCTATATAGCCGTGGGTTGCAGCTGGCTGGTATCACAGCTACCCCCATGCTGTATATACGTGGCCCAGCTGTGCTCAGATCGACATATATCGACTCAATAACATCGCCTGTAGGTCCTATATGGCCGTGGGTTGCATCTGGCTGGTATTAGAGCTACCCCCATGTTGTATATACGGCGCCCAGCTGTGTTTAGATCGACATATATCCACTGTAGGTCCTATATGGCCGTGGGTTGCATCTGGCTGGTATCAGAGCTACCCCCATGCTGTATATACGGGGCCCAGCTGTGCTCAGATCGACATATATCGACTCAAGAACATCGCCTGTAGGTCCTATATGGCCGTGGGTTGCATCTGGCTGGTATCAGAGCTACCCCCATGCTGCATATACGGGGCACAGCTGTGCTCAGATCGACATATATCCACTCAAGAACATCGCCTGTAGGTCCTATATAGCCGTGAGTTGCAGCTGGCTGGTATCACAGCTACCTCCATGCTGTATATACGGCGCCTAGCTGTGCTTAGATCGACATATATCCACTCAAGAACATCGCCTGTAGGTCCTATATGGCCGTGGGTGCATCTAGCTGGTATCAGAGCTACCGCCATGCTGTATATGTGCTCAGATCGACATATATCGACTCAAGAACATCGCCTGTAGGTCCTATATAGCCGTGGGTTGCAGCTGGCTGGTATAACAGCTACCCCCATGCTGTATATACGTGGCCCAGCTGTGCTCAGATCGACATATATCGACTCAAGAACATCGCCCGTAGGTCCTATATGGCCGCGGGTTGCATCTGGCTGGTATCAGAGCTACCCCTATGCTGTATATACGGCGCCCAGCTGTGCTCAGATCGACATATATCCACTCAAGAACATCGCCTGTAGGTCCTATATGGCCGTGGGTTGCATCTGGCTGGTATTAGAGCTACCCCCATGCTGTATATACGGCGCCCAGCTGTGTTTAGATCGACATATATCCACTGTAGGTCCTATATGGCCGTGGGTTGCATCTGGCTGGTATCAGAGCTACCCCTATGCTGTATATACGGCGCCCAGCTGTGCTCAGATCGACATATATCCACTCAAGAACATCGCCTGTAGGTCCTATATGGCCGTGGGTTGCATCTGGCTGGTATCAGAGCTACCCCCATGCTGTATATACGGGTCCCAGCTGTGCTCAGATCGACATATATCCACTCAAGAACATCGCCTGTAGGTCCTATATGGCCGTGGGTTGCATCTGACTGGTATCAGAGCTACCCCCATGCTGTATACACGGCGCCCAGCTGAGCTCTGATCGACATATATTCACTGTAGGTCCTATATGGCCGTGGGTTGCATCTGGCTGGTATCAGAGCTACCCCCAAGCTATATATACTGGGCCCAGCTGTGCTCAGATCGACATATATCGACTCAAGAACATCGCCTGTAGGTCCTTTATAGCCGTGGGATGCAGCTGGCTGGTATCACAGCTACCCCCATGCTGTATATACGTGGCCCAGCTGTGCTCAGATCGACATATATCGACTCAAGAACATCGCCTGTAGGTCCTATATGGCCGTGGGTTGCATCTGGCTGGTATCAGAGCTACCCCCATGCTGTATATACGGCGCCCAGCTGTGCTTAGATCGACATATATCCACTCAACAACATCGCCTGTAGGTCCTATATAGCCGTGGGTTGCAGCTGGCTGGTATCACAGCTACCCCCATGCTGTATATACGTGGCCCAGCGGTGCTCAGATCGACATATATCGACTCAAGAACATCGCCTGTAGGTCCTATATGGCCGTGGGTTGCATCTGATTGGTATCAGAGCTACACCCATGCTGTATATACGGCGCCCAGCTGTGCTCAGATCAACATATATCCACTCAAGAACATCGCCTGTAGGTCCTATATGGCCGTGGGTTGCATCTGGCTGGTATCAGAGCTACCCCCATGCTGTATATACGGGACCCAGCTGTGCTCAGATCGACATATATCGACTCAAGAACATCGCCTGTAGGTCCTATATAGCCGCGGGTTGCAGCTGGCTGGTACCACAGCTACCCACATGCTGTCTATACTTGGCCCAGCTGTGCTCAGATCGACATATATCGACTCAAGAACATCGCCTGTAGGTCCTATATGGCCGTGGGTTGCATCTGGCTGGTATCAGTGCTACCCCCATGCTGTATATACGGGGCCCAGCTGTGCTCAGAACGACATATATCGACTCAAGAACATCTCCTGTAGGTCCTATATAGCCGTGGGTTGCAGCTGGCTGGTATCACAGCTACCCCCATGCTGTATATACGTGGCCCAGCTGTGCTCAGATCGACATATTTCGACTCAAGAACATCGCCTGTAGGTCCTATATGGCCGTGGGTTGCATCTGACTGGTATCAGAGCTACCCCCATGCTGTATATACGGCGCCCAGCTGAGCTCTGATCGACATATATCCACTGTAGGTCCTATATGGCCGTGGGTTGCATCTGGCTGGCATCAGAGCTACCCCCATGCTGTATATACGGCGCCCAGCTGTGCTTAGATCGACATATATCCACTCAAGAACATCGCCTGTAGGTCCTATATGGCCGTGGGTTGCATCTGGCTTATATCAGAGTTCCCCCCTTGCTGTATATACGGGGCCCAGCTGTGCTCAGATCGACATATATCGACTCAAGAACATCGATTGTAGGTCCTATATAGTCGTGGGTTGCAGCCTGGCTGGTATCACAGCTACCCCCATGCTGTATACACGGCGCCCAGCTGTGCTCAGATCGACATATATCCACTGTAGGTCCTATATGGCCGTGGGTTGCATCTGGCTGGTATCAAAGCTACCCCCATGCTGTATATACGGGGCCCAGCTGTGCTCAGATCGACATATATCGACTCAAGAACATCGCCTGTAGGTCCTATATAGCCGTGGGTTGCAGCTGGCTGGTATCACAGCTACCCCCATGCTATATATACGTGGCCTAGCTGTACTGAGATCGACATATATCGACTCAAGAACATCGCCTGTAGTTCCTATATGGCCGTGGGTTGCATCTGGCCGGTATTAGAGCTACCCCCATGCTGTATATACGGCGCCCAGCTGTGCTTAGATCGAGATATATCCAATCAAGAACATCGCCTGTAGGTCCAATATGGCCGTGGGTTGCATCTAGCTGGTACAGAGCTACCGCCATGCTGTATATACGGGGCCCAGCTGTGCTCAGATCGACATATATCGACTCAAGAACATCGCCTGTAGGTCCTATATAGCCGTGGGTTGCAGCTGGCTGGTATCACAGCTACCCCCATGCTGTATATACGTGGCCCAGCTGTGCTCAGATCGACATATATCAACTCAAGAACATCGCCTGTAGGTCCTATATGGCCGTGGGTTGCATCTGGCTGGTATCAGAGCTACCCCTATGATGTATATACGGCGCTCAGCTGTGCTCAGATCGACATATATCCACTCAAGAACATCGCCTGTAGGTCCTATATGGCCGTGGGTTGCATCTGGCTGGTATCAGAGCTACCCCCATGCTGTATATACAGGGCCCAGCTGTGCTCAGATCGACATAAATCGACTCAAGACCATCGCCTGTAGGTCCTATATGGTCGTGGGTTGCATCTGGCAGGTATCAGAGCTACCCCCATGCTGTATATACGGCGCCCAGCTGTGCTCAGATCGACATATATCCACTCTAGAACAGCGCCTGTAGGTCCTATATGGCCGTAAGTTGCATCTGGCTGGTATCAGAGCTACCCTCATGCTGTATATACGGGGCCCAGCTGTGCTCAGATCGACATATATCCACTCAAGAACATCGCCTGTAGGTCCTATATGGCCGTGGGTTGCATCTGGCTGGTATCAGAGCTACCCCCATGCTGTATATACGGGGCCCAGCTGTGCTCAGATCGACATATATCGACTCAAGAACATCGCCTGTAGGTCCTATATGGTCGTGGGTTGCATCTGGCAGGTATCAGAGCTACCCCCATGCTGTATATACCGCGCCCAGCTGTGCTCAGATCGACATATATCCACTGTATGTCCTATATGGCCGTGGGTTGCATCTGGCTGGTATCAGAGCTACCCCCATGCTGCATATACGGGGCCCAGCTGTGCTCAGATCGACATATATCGACTCAAGAACATCGCCTGTAGGTCCTATATAGCCGTGGGTTGCAGCTGGCTGGTATCACAGCTACCCCCATGCTGTATATACGTGGCCCAGCTGTGCTCAGATCGACATATATCGACTCCAGAACATCGCCTGTAGGTCCTATATGGCCGTGGGTTGCATCTGGCTGGTATCAGAGCTACCCCTATGCTGTATATACGGCGCTCAGCTGTGCTCAGATCGACATATATCGACACAAGAACATCGCCTGCAGGTTCTATATGGCCGTGGGTTGCATCTGATAGGTATCAGAGCTACCCCCATGCTGTATATACGGCGCCCAGCTGTGCTCAGATCAACATATATCCACTCAAGAACATCGCCTGTAGGTTCTATATGGCCGTGGGTTGCATCTGGCTGGTATCAGAGCTACCCCCATGCTGGATATACGGGGCCCAGCTGTGCTCAGATCGACATATATCGACTCAAGAACATCGCCTGTAGGTCCTATATAGCCGCGGGTTGCAGCTGGCTGGTGCCACAGCTACCCCCATGCTGCCTATACGTGGCCCAGCTGTGCTCAGATCGACATATATCGACTCAAGAACTACCTATATGGCCGTGGGTTGCATCTGGATGGTATCAGTGCTACCCCCATGCTATATATACGGGGCCCAGTTGTGCTCAGATCGACATATATCGACTCAAGAACATCTCCTGTAGGTCCTATATAGCCGTGGGTTGCAGCTGGCTGGTATCACAGCTACCCCCATGCTGTATATACGTGGCCAGCTGTGCTCAGATCGACATATATCGACTCAAGAACATCGCCTGTAGGTCCTTTATAGCCGTGGGTTGCAGCTGGCTGGTATCACAGCTACCCCCATGCTGTATATACGTGGCCCAGCTGTGCTCAGATCGACATATATCGACTCAAGAACATCGCCTGTAGGTCCTATATGGCCGTGGGTTGCATCTGTCTGGTATCAGAGCTACCCCCATGCTGTATATACGGCGCCCAGCTGTGCTCAGTTCGACATATATCCACTCAACAACATCGCCTGTAGGTCCTATATAGCCGTGGGTTGCAGCTGGCTGGTATCACAGCTACCCCCATGCTGTATATGCGTGGCCCAGCGGTGCTCAGATCGACATATATCGACTCAAGAACATCGCCTGTAGGTCCTATATGGCCGTGGGTTGCATCTGATTGGTATCAGAGCTACCCCCATGCTGTATATACGGCGCCCAGCTGTGCTCAGATCAACATATATCCGCTCAAGAACATCGCCTGTAGGTCCCATATGGCCGTGGGTTGCATCTGGCTGGTATCAGTGCTACCCCCATGCTGTATATACGGGGCCCAGCTGTGCTCAGATCGACATATATCGACTCAAGAACATCTCCTGTGGGTCCTATATAGCCGTGGGTTGGAGCTGGCTGGTATCACAGCTACCCCCATGCTGTATATACGTGGCCCAGCTGTGCTCAGATCGACATATATCGACTCAAGAACATCGCCTGTAGGTCCTATATAGCCGCGGGTTGCAGCTGGCTGGTACCACAGCTACCCCCATGCTGTCTATAATTGGCCCAGCTGTGCTCAGATCGACATATATCGACTCAAGAACATCGCCTGTAGGTCCTATATGGCCGTGGGTTGCATCTGGCTGGTATCAGCGCTACCCCCATGCTGTATATACGGGGCCCAGCTGTGCTCAGATCGACATATATCGACTCAAGAACATCTCCTGTAGGTCCTATATAGCCGTGGGTTGCAGCTGGCTGGTATCACAGCTACCCCCATGCTGTATATACGTGGTCCAGCTGTGCTCAGATCGATATATATCGACTCAAGAACATCGCCTGTAGGTCCTATATGGCCGTGGGTTGCATCTGACTGGTATCAGAGCTACCCCCATGCTGTATATACGGCGCCCAGCTGTGCTCAGATCGACATATATCCATTCAAGAACATCGCCTGTAGGTCCTATATGGCCGTGGGTTGCATCTGGCTGGTATCAGAGCTACCCCCATGCTGTATATACGTGGCCCAGCTGTGCTCAGATCGACATATATCGACTCAAGAACATCGCCTGTAGGTCCTATATGGCCGTGGGTTGCATCTGGCTGGTATCAGAGCTACCCCCATGCTGTATATACGGCGCCCAGCTGTGCTCAGATCGACATATATCCACTCAACAACATCGCCTGTAGGTCCTATATAGCCGTGGGTTGCAGCTGGCTGGTATCACAGCTACCCCCATGCTGTATATACGTGGCCCAGCTGTGCTCAGATCGACATATATCGACTCAAGAACATCGCCTGTAGGTCCTATATGGCCTTGGGTTGCATCTGACTGGTATCAGAGCTTCCCCCATGCTGTATATACGGCGCCCAGCTGTGCTCAGATCGACATATATCCACTCAAGAACATCGCCTGTAGGTCCTATATGGCCGTGGGTTGCATCTGGCTGGTATCAGAGCTACCCCCATGCTGTATATACGTGGCCCAGCTGTGCTCAGATCGACATATATCGATTCAAGAACATCGCCTGTAGGTCCTATATGGCCGTGGGTTGCATCTGGCTGGTATCAGAGCTACCCCCATGCTGTATATACGGCGCCCAGCTGTGCTCAGATCAACATATATCCGCTCAAGAACATCGCCTGTAGGTCCCATATGGCCGTGGGTTGCATCTGGCTGGTATCAGTGCTACCCCCATGCTGTATATACGGGGCCCAGCTGTGCTCAGATCGACATATATCGACTCACGAACATCTCCTGTGGGTCCTATATAGCCGTGGGTTGGAGCTGGCTGGTATCACAGCTACCCCATGCTGTATATACGTGGCCCAGCTGTGCTCAGATCGACATATATCGACTCAAGAACATCGCCTGTAGGTCCTATATAGCCGCGGGTTGCAGCTGGCTGGTACCACAGCTACCCCCATGCTGTCTATAATTGGCCCAGCTGTGCTCAGATCGACATATATCGACTCAAGAACATCGCCTGTAGGTCCTATATGGCCGTGGGTTGCATCTGGCTGGTATCAGTGCTACCCCCATGCTGTATATACGGGGCCCAGCTGTGCTCAGATCGACATATATCGACTCAAGAACATCTCCTGTAGGTCCTATATAGCCGTGGGTTGCAGCTGGCTGGTATCACAGCCACCCCCATGCTGTATATATGTGGTCCAGCTGTGCTCAGATCGATATATATAGACTCAAGAACATCGCCTGTAGGTCCTATATGGCCGTGGGTTGCATCTGACTGGTATCAGAGCTACCCCCATGCTGTATATACGGCGCCCAGCTGTGCTCAGATCGACATATATCCATTCAAGAACATCGCCTGTAGGTCCTATATGGCCGTGGGTTGCATCTGGCTGGTATCAGAGCTACCCCCATGCTGTATATACGTGGCCCAGCTGTGCTCAGATCGACATATATCGACTCAAGAACATCGCCTGTAGGTCCTATATGGCCGTGGGTTGCATTTGGCTGGTATCAGAGCTACCCCCATGCTGTATATACGGCGCCCAGCTGTGCTCAGATCGACATATATCGACTCAAGAACATCGCCTGTAGGTCCTATATAGCCGTGGGTTGCAGCTGGCAGGTATCACAGCTACCCCCATGCTGTATATACGTGGCCCAGCTGTGCTCAGATCGACATATATCCACTCAACAACATCGCCTGTAGGTCCTATATAGCCGTGGGTTGCAGCTGGCTGGTATCACAGCTACCCCCATGCTGTATATACGTGGCCCAACTGTGCTCAGATCGACATATATCGACTCAAGAACATCGCCTGTAGGTCCTATATGGCCTTGGGTTGCATCTGACTGGTATCAGAGCTACCCCCATGCTGTCTATACGGCGCCCAGCTGTGCTCAGATCGACATATATCCACTCAAGAACATCGCCTGTAGGTCCTATATGGCCGTGGGTTGCATCTGGCTGGTATCAGAGCTACCCCCATGCTGTATATACGTGGCCCAGCTGTGCTCAGATCGACATATATCGACTCAAGAACATCGCCGGTAGGTCCTATATGGCCGTGGGTTGCATCTGGCTGGTATCAGAGCTACCCCCATGCTGTATATACAGCGCCCAGCTGTGCTCAGATCGACATATATCGACTCAAGAACATCGCCTGTAGGTCCTATATGGCCGTGGGTTGCAGCTGGCAGGTATCACAGCTAACCCCATGCTGTATATACGTGGCCCAGCTGTGCTCAGATCGACATATATCGACTCAAGAACATCGTCTGTAGGTCCTATATGGCCGTGGGTTGCATCTGGCTGGTATCAGAGCTACCCCCATGCTGTATATAAGGCGCCCAGCATTGATCAGATCGACATATATCCACTCAAGAACATCGCCTGTAGGTCCTATATAGCCGTGGGTTGCAGCTGGCTGGTATCACAGCTACCCTCATTCTGTATATACGTGGCCCAGCTGTGCTCAGATCGACATATATCGACTCAAGAACATCGCCTGTAGGTCCTATATGACCGTGGGTTGCATCTGGCTGGTATCAGAGCTACCCCCATGCTGTATATACGGCGCCCAGCTGTGCCCAGATCGACATATATCCATTCAAGAACATCGCCTGTAGGTCCTATATAGCCGTGGGTGGCAGCTGGCTGGTATCACAGCCACTCCCATGCTGTATATACGTAGCCCAGCTGTGCTCAGATCGACATATATCGACTCAAGAACATCGCCTGTAGGTCCTATATGGCCGTGGGGTGCATCTGATTGGTATCAGAGCTACACCCATGCTGTATATACGGCGCCCAGCTGTGCTCAGATCAACATATATCCACTCAAGAACATCGCCTGTAGGTCCTATATGGCCGTGGGTTGCATCTGACTGGTATCAGAGCTACCCCCATGCTGTATATACGGCGCCCAGCTGTGCTCAGATCGATATATATCCACTCAAGAACATCGCCTGTAGGTCCTATATGGCCGTGGGTTGCATCTGGCTGGTATCAGAGCTACCCCCATGCTGTATATACGTGGCCCAGCTGTGCTCAGATCGACATATATCGACTCAAGAACATCGCCTGTAGGTCCTATATGGCCGTGGGTTGCATCTGGCTGGTATCAGAGCTACCCCCATGCTGTATATACGTGGCCCAGCTGTGCTCAGATCGACATATATCGACTCAAGAACATCGCCTGTAGGTCCTATATGGCCGTGGGTTGCATCTGGCTGGTATCAGAGCTACCCCCATGCTGTATATACGGCGCCCAGCTGTGCTCAGATCGACATATATCCACTCAACAACATCGCCTGTAGGTCCTATATAGCCGTGGGTTGCAGCTGGCTGGTATCACAGCTACCCCCATGCTGTATATACGTGGCCCAGCTGTGCTCAGATCGACATATATCGACTCAAGAACATCGCCTGTAGGTCCTATATGGCCGTGGGTTGCATCTGGCTATTATTAGAGCTACCCCCATGCTGTATATACAGCGCCCAGCTGTGTTTAGATCGACATATATCGACTCAAGAACATCGCCTGTAGGTCCTATATGGCCGTGGGTTGCATCTGGCTGGTATCAGAGCTACCCCCATGCTGCATATACGGGGCACAGCTGTGCTCAGATCGACATATATCGACTCAAGAACATCGCCTGTAGGTCCTATATAGCCGTGAGTTGCAGCTGGCTGGTATCACAGCTACCTCCATGCTGTATATACGTGGCCCAGCTGTGCTCAGATCGACATATATCGACTCAAGAACATCGCCTGTAGGTCCTATATGGCCGTGGGTTGCATCTGGCTGGTATCAGAGCTACCCCAATGCTGTATATAAGGCGCCCAGCATTGATCAGATCGACATATATCCACTCAAGAACATCGCCTGTAGGTCCTATATAGCCGTGGGTTGCAGCTGGCTGGTATCACAGCTACCCTCATTCTGTATATACGTGGCCCAGCTGTGCTCAGATCGACATATATCGACTCAAGAACATCGCCTGTAGGTCCTATATGACCGTGGGTTGCATCTGGCTGGTATCAGAGCTACCCCCATGCTGTATATACGGCGCCCAGCTGTGCCCAGATCGACATATATCCATTCAAGAACATCGCCTGTAGGTCCTATATAGCCGTGGGTGGCAGCTGGCTGGTATCACAGCCACTCCCATGCTGTATATACGTAGCCCAGCTGTGCTCAGATCGACATATATCGACTCAAGAACATCGCCTGTAGGTCCTATATGGCCGTGGGGTGCATCTGATTGGTATCAGAGCTACACCCATGCTGTATATACGGCGCCCAGCTGTGCTCAGATCAACATATATCCACTCAAGAACATCGCCTGTAGGTCCTATATGGCCGTGGGGTGCATCTGATTGGTATCAGAGCTACACCCATGCTGTATATACGGCGCCCAGCTGTGCTCAGATCAACATATATCCACTCAAGAACATCGCCTGTAGGTCCTATATGGCCGTGGGTTGCATCTGACTGGTATCAGAGCTACCCCCATGCTGTATATACGGCGCCCAGCTGTGCTCAGATCGATATATATCCACTCAAGAACATCGCCTGTAGGTCCTATATGGCCGTGGGTTGCGTCTGGCTGGTATCAGAGCTACCCCCATGCTGTATATACGTGGCCCAGCTGTGCTCAGATCGACATATATCGACTCAAGAACATCGCCTGTAGGTCCTATATGGCCGTGGGTTGCATCTGGCTGGTATCAGAGCTACCCCCATGCTGTATATACGTGGCCCAGCTGTGCTCAGATCGACATATATCGACTCAAGAACATCGCCTGTAGGTCCTATATGGCCGTGGGTTGCATCTGGCTGGTATCAGAGCTACCCCCATGCTGTATATACGGCGCCCAGCTGTGCTCAGATCGACATATATCCACTCAACAACATCGCCTGTAGGTCCTATATAGCCGTGGGTTGCAGCTGGCTGGTATCACAGCTACCCCCATGCTGTATATACGTGGCCCAGCTGTGCTCAGATCGACATATATCGACTCAAGAACATCGCCTGTAGGTCCTATATGGCCGTGGGTTGCATCTGGCTATTATTAGAGCTACCCCCATGCTGTATATACAGCGCCCAGCTGTGTTTAGATCGACATATATCGACTCAAGAACATCGCCTGTAGGTCCTATATGGCCGTGGGTTGCATCTGGCTGGTATCAGAGCTACCCCCATGCTGCATATACGGGGCACAGCTGTGCTCAGATCGACATATATCGACTCAAGAACATCGCCTGTAGGTCCTATATAGCCGTGAGTTGCAGCTGGCTGGTATCACAGCTACCTCCATGCTGTATATACGTGGCCCAGCTGTGCTCAGATCGACATATATCGACTCAAGAACATCGCCTGTAGGTCCTATATGGCCGTGGGTTGCATCTGGCTGGTATCAGAGCTACCCCAATGCTGTATATACGGCGCCTAGCTGTGCTTAGATCGACATATATCCACTCAAGAACATCGCCTGTAGGTCCTATATGGCCGTGGGTGCATCTAGCTGGTATCAGAGCTACCGCCATGCTGTATATGTGCTCAGATCGACATATATCGACTCAAGAACATCGCCTGTAGGTCCTATATAGCCGTGGGTTGCAGCTGGCTGGTATAACAGCTACCCCCATGCTGTATATACGTGGCCCAGCTGTGCTCAGATCGACATATATCGACTCAAGAACATCACCTGTAGGTCCTATATGGCCGTGGGTTGCATCTGGCTGGTATCAGAGCTACCCCTATGCTGTATATACGGCGCCCAGCTGTGCTCAGATCGACATATATCCACTCAAGAACATCGCCTGTAGGTCCTATATGGCCGTGGGTTGCATCTGGCTGGTATTAGAGCTACCCCCATGCTGTATATACGGCGCCCAGCTGTGTTTAGATCGACATATATCCACTGTAGGTCCTATATGGCCGTGGGTTGCATCTGGCTGGTATCAGAGCTACCCCCGTGCTGTATATACGGCGCCCAGCTGTGCTCAGATCGACATATATCCACTCAAGAACATCGCCTGTAGGTCCTATATGGCCGTGGGTTGCATCTGGCTGGTATCAGAGCCACCCGCATGCTGTATATACGGGTCCCAGCTGTGCTCAGATCGACATATATCCACTCAAGAACATCGCCTGTAGGTCCTATATGGCCGTGGGTTGCATCTGGCTGGTATCACAGCTACCCCCATGCTGTATACACGGCGCCCAGCTGTGCTCAGATCGACATATATTCACTGTAGGTCCTATATGGCCGTGGGTTGCATCTGGCTGGTATCAGAGCTACCCCCAAGCTATATATACTGGGCCCAGCTGTGCTCAGATCGACATATATCGACTCAAGAACATCGCCTGTAGGTCCTTTATAGACGTGGGTTGCAGCTGGCTGGTATCACAGCTACCTCCATGCTGTATATACGTGGCCCAGTTGTGCTCATATCGACATATATCGACTCAAGAACATCGCCTGTAGGTCCTATATGGCCGTGGGTTGCATCTGGCTGGTATCAGAGCTACCCCCATGCTGTATATACGGCGCCCAGCTGTGCTCAGATCGACATATATCCACTCAACAACATCGCCTGTAGGTCCTATATAGCCGTGGGTTGCAGCTGGCTGGTATCACAGCTACCCCCATGCTGTATATACGTGGCCCAGCGGTGCTCAGATCGACATATATCGACTCAAGAACATCGCCTGTAGGTCCTATATGGCCGTGGGTTGCATCTGATTGGTATCAGAGCTACACCCATGCTGTATATACGGCGCCCAGCTGTGCTCAGATCAACATATATCCACTCAAGAACATCGCCTGTAGGTCCTATATGGCCGTGGGTTGCATCTGGCTGGTATCAGAGCTACCCCCATGCTGTATATACGGGACCCAGCTGTGCTCAGATCGACATATATCGACTCAAGAACATCGCCTGTAGGTCCTATATAGCCGCGGGTTGCAGCTGGCTGGTACCACAGCTACCCCCATGCTGTCTATACTTGGCCCAGCTGTGCTCAGATCGACATATATCGACTCAAGAACATCGCCTGTAGGTCCTATATGGCCGTGGGTTGCATCTGGCTGGTATCAGTGCTACCCCCATGCTGTATATACGGGGCCCAGCTGTGCTCCGATCGACATATATCGACTCAAGAACATCTCCTGTAGGTCCTATATAGCCGTGGGTTGCAGCTGGCTGGTATCACAGCTACCCCCATGCTGTATATACGTGGCCCAGCTGTGCTCAGATCGACATATATCGACTCAAGAACATCGCCTGTAGGTCCTATATGGCCGTGGGTTGCATCTGGCTGGTATCAGAGCTACCCCAATGCTGTATATACGGCGCCTAGCTGTGCTTAGATCGACATATATCCACTCAAGAACATCGCCTGTAGGTCCTATATGGCCGTGGGTGCATCTAGCTGGTATCAGAGCTACCGCCATGCTGTATATGTGCTCAGATCGACATATATCGACTCAAGAACATCGCCTGTAGGTCCTATATAGCCGTGGGTTGCAGCTGGCTGGTATAACAGCTACCCCCATGCTGTATATACGTGGCCCAGCTGTGCTCAGATCGACATATATCGACTCAAGAACATCACCTGTAGGTCCTATATGGCCGTGGGTTGCATCTGGCTGGTATCAGAGCTACCCCTATGCTGTATATACGGCGCCCAGCTGTGCTCAGATCGACATATATCCACTCAAGAACATCGCCTGTAGGTCCTATATGGCCGTGGGTTGCATCTGGCTGGTATTAGAGCTACCCCCATGCTGTATATACGGCGCCCAGCTGTGTTTAGATCGACATATATCCACTGTAGGTCCTATATGGCCGTGGGTTGCATCTGGCTGGTATCAGAGCTACCCCCATGCTGTATATACGGCGCCCAGCTGTGCTCAGATCGACATATATCCACTCAAGAACATCGCCTGTAGGTCCTATATGGCCGTGGGTTGCATCTGGCTGGTATCAGAGCTACCCCCATGCTGTATATACGGGTCCCAGCTGTGCTCAGATCGACATATATCCACTCAAGAACATCGCCTGTAGGTCCTATATGGCCGTGGGTTGCATCTGGCTGGTATTACAGCTACCCCCATGCTGTATACACGGCGCCCAGCTGTGCTCAGATCGACATATATTCACTGTAGGTCCTATATGGCCGTGGGTTGCATCTGGCTGGTATCAGAGCTACCCCCAAGCTATATATACTGGGCCCAGCTGTGCTCAGATCGACATATATCGACTCAAGAACATCGCCTGTAGGTCCTTTATAGACGTGGGTTGCAGCTGGCTGGTATCACAGCTACCTCCATGCTGTATATACGTGGCCCAGCTGTGCTCAGATCGACATATATCGACTCAAGAACATCGCCTGTAGGTCCTATATGGCCGTGGGTTGCATCTGGCTGGTATCAGAGCTACCCCCATGCTGTATATACGGCGCCCAGCTGTGCTCAGATCGACATATATCCACTCAACAACATCGCCTGTAGGTCCTATATAGCCGTGGGTTGCAGCTGGCTGGTATCACAGCTACCCCCATGCTGCATATACGTGGCCCAGCGGTGCTCAGATCGACATATATCGACTCAAGAACATCGCCTGTAGGTCCTATATGGCCGTGGGTTGCATCTGATTGGTATCAGAGCTACACCCATGCTGTATATACGGCGCCCAGCTGTGATCAGATCAACATATATCCACTCAAGAACATCGCCTGTAGGTCCTATATGGCCGTGGGTTGCATCTGGCTGGTATCAGAGCTACCCCCATGCTGTATATACGGGACCCAGCTGTGCTCTGATCGACATATATCGACTCAAGAACATCGCCTGTAGGTCCTATATAGCCGCGGGTTGCAGCTGGCTGGTACCACAGCTACCCCCATGCTGTCTATACTTGGCCCAGCTGTGCTCAGATCGACATATATCGACTCAAGAACATCGCCTGTAGGTCCTATATGGCCGTGGGTTGCATCTGGCTGGTATCAGTGCTACCCCCATGCTGTATATACGGGGCCCAGCTGTGCCCCGATCGACATATATCGACTCAAGAACATCTCCTGTAGGTCCTATATAGCCGTGGGTTGCAGCTGGCTGGTATCACAGCTACCCCCATGCTGTATATACGTGGCCCAGCTGTGCTCAGATCGACATATATCGACTCAAGAATATCGCCTGTAGGTCCTATATGGCCGTGGGTTGCATCTGACTGGTATCAGAGCTACCCCTATGCTGTATATACGGCGCCCAGCTGTGCTCTGATCGACATATATCCACTGTAGGTCCTATATGGCCGTGGGTTGCATCTGGCTGGCATCAGAGCTACCCCCATGCTGTATATACGGCGCCCAGCTGTGCTTAGATCGACATATATCCACTCAAGAACATCGCCTGTAGGTCCTATATGGCCGTGGGTTGCATCTGGCTTATATCAGAGTTCCCCCCTTGCTGTATATACGGGGCCCAGCTGTGCTCAGATCGACATATATCGACTCAAGAACATCGCCTGTAGGTCCTATATAGTCGTGGGTTGCAGCCTGGCTGGTATCACAGCTACCCCCATGCTGTATACACGGCGCCCAGCTGTGCTCAGATCGACATATATCCACTGTAGGTCCTATATGGCCGTGGGTTGCATCTGGCTGGTATCAGAGCTACCCCCATGCTGTATATACGGGGCCCAGCTGTGCTCAGATCGACATATAGCGACTCAAGAACATCGCCTGTAGGTCCTATATAGCCGTGGGATGCAGCTGGCTGGTATCACAGCTACCCCCATGCTATATATACGTGGCCCAGCTGTACTGAGATCGACATATATCGACTCAAGAACATCGCCTGTAGGTCCTATATGGCCGTGGGTTGCATCTGGCCGGTATTAGAGCTACCCCCATGCTGTATATACGGCGCCCAGCTGTGCTTAGATCGAGATATATCCAATCAAGAACATCGCCTGTAGGTCCAATATGGCCGTGGGTTGCATCTAGCTGGTACAGAGCTACCGCCATGCTGTATATACGGGGCCCAGCTGTGCTCAGATCGACATATATCGACTCAAGAACATCGCCTGTAGGTCCTATATAGCCGTGGGTTGCAGCTGGCTGGTATCACAGCTACCCCCATGCTGTATATACGGGACCCAGCTGTGCTCAGATCAACATATATCCACTCAAGAACATCGCCTGTAGGTCCTATATGGCCGTGGGTTGCATCTGACTGGTATCAGAGCTACCCCCATGCTGTATATACGGCGCCCAGCTGTGCTCAGATCGATATATATTCACTCAAGAACATCGCCTGTAGGTCCTATATGGCCGTGGGTTGCATCTGGCTGGTATCAGAGCTACCCCCATGCTGTATATACGTGGCCCAGCTGTGCTCAGATCGACATATATCGACTCAAGAACATCGCCTGTAGGTCCTATATGGCCGTGGGTTGCATCTGGCTGGTATCAGAGCTACCCCCATGCTGTATATACGTGGCCCAGCTGTGCTCAGATCGACATATATCGACTCAAGAACATCGCCTGTAGGTCCTATATGGCCGTGGGTTGCATCTGGCTGGTATCAGAGCTACCCCCATGCTGTATATACGGCGCCCAGCTGTGCTCAGATCGACATATATCCACTCAACAACATCGCCTGTAGGTCCTATATGGCCGTGGGTTGCATCTGGCTGGCATCAGAGCTACCCCCATGCTGTATATACGGCGCCCAGCTCTGCTTAGATCGACATATATCCACTCAAGAACATCGCCTGTAGGTCCTATATGGCCGTGGGTTGCATCTGGCTTATATCAGAGTTCCCCCCTTGCTGTATATACGGGGCCCAGCTGTGCTCAGATCGACATATATCGACTCAAGAACATCGCCTGTAGGTCCTATATAGTCGTGGGTTGCAGCCTGGCTGGTATCACAGCTACCCCCACGCTGTATACACGGCGCCCAGCTGTGCTCAGATCGACATATATCCACTGTAGGTCCTATATGGCCGTGGGTTGCATCTGGCTGGTATCAGAGCTACCCCCATGCTGTATATACGGGGCCCAGCTGTGCTCAGATCGACATATATCGACTCAAGAACATCGCCTGTAGGTCCTATATAGCCGTGGGATGCAGCTGGCTGGTATCACAGCTACTCCCATGCTATATATACGTGGCCCAGCTGTACTGAGATCGACATATATCGACTCAAGAACATCGCCTGTAGGTCCTATATGGCCGTGGGTTGCATCTGGCCGGTATTAGAGCTACCCCCATGCTGTATATACGGCGCCCAGCTGTGCTTAGATCGAGATATATCCAATCAAGAACATCGCCTGTAGGTCCAATATGGCCGTGGGTTGCATCTAGCTGGTACAGAGCTACCGCCATGCTGTATATACGGGGCCCAGCTGTGCTCAGATCGACATATATCGACTCAAGAACATCGCCTGTAGGTCCTATATAGCCGTGGGTTGCAGCTGGCTGGTATCACAGCTACCCCCATGCTGTATATACGTGGCCCAGCTGTGCTCAGATCGACATATATCAACTCAAGAACATCGCCTGTAGGTCCTATATGGCCGTGGGTTGCATCTGGCTGGTATCAGAGCTACCCCTATGATGTATATACGGCGCTCAGCTGTGCTCAGATCGACATATATCCACTCAAGAACATCGCCTGTAGGTCCTATATGGCCGTGGGTTGCATCTGGCTGGTATCAGAGCTACCCCCATGCTGTATATATAGGGCCCAGCTGTGCTCAGATCGACATATATCGACTCAAGAACATCGTCTGTAGGTCCTATATGGCCGTTGGTTGCATCTGGCTGGTATCAGAGCTACCCTCATGCTGTATATACGGGGCCCAGCTGTGCTCAGATCGACATATATCCACTCAAGAACATCGCCTGTAGGTCCTATATGGCCGTGGGTTGCATCTGGCTGGTATCAGAGCTACCCCCATGCTGTATATACGGGGCCCAGCTGTACTCAGATCGACATATATCGACTTAAGAACATCGCCTGTAGGTCCTATATGGTCGTGGGTTGCATCTGGCAGGTATCAGAGCTACCCCCATGCTGTATATACGGCGCCCAGCTGTGCTCAGATCGACATATATCCACTGTATGTCCTATATGGCCGTGGGTTGCATCTGGCTGGTATCAGAGCTACCCCCATGCTGCATATACGGGGCCCAGCTGTGCTCAGATCGACATATATCGACTCAAGAACATCGCCTGTAGGTCCTATATGGTCGTGGGTTGCATCTGGCAGGTATCAGAGCTACCCCCATGCTGCATATACGGGGCCCAGCTGTGCTCAGATCGACATATATCGACTCAAGAACATCGCCTGTAGGTCCTATATAGCCGTGGGTTGCAGCTGGCTGGTATCACAGCTACCCCCATGCTGTATATACGTGGCCCAGCTGTGCTCAGATCGACATATATCGACTCCAGAACATCGCCTGTAGGTCCTATATGGCCGTGGGTTGCATCTGGCTGGTATCAGAGCTATTCCTATGCTGTATATACGGCGCTCAGCTGTGCTCAGATCGACATATATCGACACAAGAACATCGCCTGTAGGTTCTATATGGCCGTGGGTTGCATCTGATAGGTATCAGAGCTACCCCCATGCTGTATATACGGCGCCCAGCTGTGCTCAGATCGACATATATCCACTCAAGAACATCGCCTGTAGGTCCTATATAGCCGTGGGTTGCAGCTGGCAGGTATCACAGCTACCCCCATGCTGTATATACGTGGCCAAGCTGTGCTTAGATTGACATATATCGACTCAAGAACATCGCCTGTAGGTCCTATATGGCCGTGGGTTGCATCTGGCTTATATCAGAGTTCCCCCCTTGCTGTATATACGGGGCCCAGCTGTGCTCAGATCGACATATATCGACTCAAGAACATCGCCTGTAGGTCCTATATAGTCGTGGGTTGCAGCCTGGCTGGTATCACAGCTACCCCCATGCTGTATACACGGCGCCCAGCTGTGCTCAGATCGACATATATCCACTGTAGGTCCTATATGGCCGTGGGTTGCATCTGGCTGGTATCAGAGCTACCCCCATGATGCATATACGGGGCCCAGCTGTACTCAGATCGACATATATCGACTTAAGAACATCGCCTGTAGGTCCTATATGGTCGTGGGTTGCATCTGGCAGGTATCAGAGCTACCCCCATGCTGTATAGACGGCGCCCAGCTTTGCTCAGATCGACATATATCCACTGTATGTCCTATATGGCCGTGGGTTGCATCTGGCTGGTATCAGAGCTACCCCCATGCTGCATATACGGGGCCCAGCTGTGCTCAGATCGACATATATCGACTCAAGAACATCGCCTGTAGGTCCTATATAGCCGTGGGTTGCAGCTGGCTGGTATCACAGCTACCCCCATGCTGTATATACGTGGCCCAGCTGTGCTCAGATCGACATATATCGACTCCAGAACATCGCCTGTAGGTCCTATATGGCCGTGGGTTGCATCTGGCTGGTATCAGAGCTATTCCTATGCTGTATATACGGCGCTCAGCTGTGCTCAGATCGACATATATCGACATAAGAACATCGCCTGTAGGTTCTATATGGCCGTGGGTTGCATCTGATAGGTATCAGAGCTACCCCCATGCTGTATATACGGCGCCCAGCTGTGCTCAGATCGACATATATCCACTCAAGAACATCGCCTGTAGGTCCTATATAGCCGTGGGTTGCAGCTGGCAGGTATCACAGCTACCCCCATGCTGTATATACGTGGCCCAGCTGTGCTTAGATTGACATATATCGACTCAAGAACATCGCCTGTAGGTCCTATATAGCCGTGGGTTGCAGCTGGCAGGTATCACAGCTACCCCCATGCTGTATATACGTGGCCCAGCTGTGCTTAGATTGACATATATCGACTCAAGAACATCGCATGTAGGTCCTATATGGCCGTGGGTTGCATCTGGCTTATATCAGAGTTCCCCCCTTGCTGTATATACGGGGCCCAGCTGTGCTCAGATCGACATATATCGACTCAAGAACATCGCCTGTAGGTCCTATATAGTCGTGGGTTGCAGCCTGGCTGGTATCACAGCTACCCCCATGCTGTATACACGGCGCCCAGCTGTGCTCAGATCGACATATATCCACTGTAGGTCCTATATGGCCGTGGGTTGCATCTGGCTGGTATCAGAGCTACCCCCATGCTGCATATACGGGGCACAGCTGTGCTCAGATCGACATATATCGACTCAAGAACATCGCCTGTAGGTCCTATATAGCCGTGAGTTGCAGCTGGCTGGTATCACAGCTACCTCCATGCTGTATATACGTGGCCCAGCTGTGCTCAGATCGACATATATCGACTCAAGAACATCGCCTGTAGGTCCTATATGGACGTGGGTTGCATCTGGCTGGTATCAGAGCTACCCCAATGCTGTATATACGGCGCCTAGCTGTGCTTAGATCGACATATATCCACTCAAGAACATCGCCTGTAGGTCCTATATGGCCGTGGGTGCATCTAGCTGGTATCAGAGCTACCGCCATGCTGTATATGTGCTCAGATCGACATATATCGACTCAAGAACATCGCCTGTAGGTCCTATATAGCCGTGGGTTGCAGCTGGCTGGTATCACAGCTACCCCCATGCTGTATATACGTGGCCCAGCTGTGCTCAGATCGACATATATCGACTCAAGAGCATCGCCTGTAGGTCCTATATGGCCGTGGGTTGCATCTGGCTGGTATCAGAGCTACCCCCATGCTGCAAATACGGGGCCCAGCTGTGCTCAGATCGACATATATCGACTCAAGAACATCGCCTGTGGTACTATATAGCCGTGGGTTGCAGCTGGCTGGTATCACAGCTACCCCCATTCTGTATATACGTGGCCCAGCTGTGCTCAGATCGACATATATTGACTCAAGAACATCGCCTGTAGGTCCTATATGGCCGTGGGTTGCATCTGGCTGGTATTAGAGCTACCCCCCATGCTGTATATACGGCGCCCAGCTGTGCTCACATCGACATATATCCACTGTAGGTCCTATATGGCCGTGGGTTGCATCTGGCTGGTATCAGAGCTACCCCCATGCTGTATATACGGGGCCCAGCTGTGCTCAGATCGACATATATCGACTCAAGAACATCGCCTGTAGGTCCTATATAGCCGTGGGTTGCAGCTGGCTGGTATCACAGCTACCCCCATGCTGTATATACGTGGCCCAGCTGTGCTCAGATCGACATATCTCCACTGTAGGTCCTATATGGCCGTCGGTTGCATCTGGCTGGTATCAGAGCTACACCCATGCTGCATATACGGGGCCCAGCTGTGCTCAGATCGACATATATCGACTCAAGAACATCGCCTGTAGGTCCTATATAGCTGTGGTTTGCAGCTGGCTGGTATCACAGCTACCCCCATGCTGTATATACGTGGCCCAGCTGTGCTCAGATCGACATATATCGACTCAAGAGCATCGCCTGTAGGTCCTATATGGCCGTGGATTGCATCTGGCTGGTATCAGAGCTACCCCCATGCTGTATATACGGCGCCCAGCTGTGCTCACATCGACATATATCCACTGTAGGTCCTATATGGTTGTAGGTTGCATCTGGCTGGTATCAGAGCTACCCCCATGCTGCATATACGGGGCCCAGCTGTGCTCAGATCGACATATATCGACTCAAGAACATCGCCTGTAGGTCCTATATTGCCGTGGGTTGCAGCTGGCTGGTATCACAGCTATCCCCATGCTGTATATACGTGGCCCAGCTGTGCTCAGATCGACATATATCGACTCAAGAGCATCGCCTGTAGGTCCTATATGGCCGTGGATTGCATCTGGCTGGTATCAGAGCTACCCCCATGCTGTATATACGGCGCCCAGCTGTGCTCACATCGACATATATCCACTGTAGGTCCTATATGGCCGTAGGTTGCATCTGGCTGGTATCAGAGCTACCCCCATGCTGCATATACGGGGCCCAGCTGTGCTCAGATCGACATATATCGACTCAAGAACATCGCCTGTGGGTCCTATATAGCCGTGGGTTGCTGCTGGCTGGTATCACAGCTACCCCCATGCTGTATATACGGGGCCCAGCTGTGCTCAGATCGACATATATCGACTCAAGAGCATCGCCTGTAGGTCCTATATGGCCGTGGATTGCATCTGGCTGGTATCAGAGCTACCCCCATGCTGTATATACGGCGCCCAGCTGTGCTCACATCGACATATATCCACTGTAGGTCCTATATGGCCGTAGGTTGCATCTGGCTGGTATCAGAGCTACCCCATGCTGCATATACGGGGCCCAGCTGTGCTCAGATCGACATATATCGACTCAAGAACATCGCCTGTGGTCCTATATAGCCGTGGGTTGCAGCTGGCTGGTATCACAGCTACCCCCATGCTGTATATACGTGGCCGAGCTGTGCTCAGATCGACATATATCGACTCAAGAACATCGCCTGTGGGTCCTATATGGCCGTGGGTTGCATCTGGCTGGTATTAGAGCTACCCCCATGCTGTATGTACGGCGCCCAGCTGTGCTCACATCGACATATATCCACTGTAGGTCCTATATGGCCGTGGGTTGCATCTGGCTGGTATCAGAGCTACCCCCATGCTGCATATACGAGGCCCAGCTGTGCTTAGATCGACATATATCGACTCAAGAACATTGCCTGTAGGTCCTATATAGCCGTGGGTCGCAGCTGGCTGGTATCACAGCTACCCCCATGCTGTATATACGTGGCCCAGCTGTGCTCAGATCGACATATATCGACTCAAGAGCATCGCCTGTAGGTCCTATATGGCCGCGGGTTGCATCTGGCTGGTATCAGAGCTACCCCCATGCTGCATATACGGGGCCCAGCTGTGCTCAGATCGACATATATCGACTCATGAACATCGCATGTGGTACTATATAGCCGTGGGTTGCAGCTGGCTGGTATCACAGCTACCCCCATGCTGTATATACGTGGCCCAGCTGTGCTCAGATCGACATATATCGACTCAAGAATATCGCCTGTAGGTCCTATATGGCCGTGGGTTGCATCTGGCTGGTATTAGAGCTACCCCCCATGCTGTATATACGGCGCCCAGCTGTGCTCACATCGACATATATCCACTGTAGGTCCTATATGGCCGTGGGTTGCATCTGGCTGGTATCAGAGCTACCCCCATGCTGCATATACGGGGCCCAGCTGTGCTCAGATCGACATATATCGACTCAAGAACATCGCCTGTAGGTCCTATATAGCCGTGGGTTGCAGCTGGCTGGTATCACAGCTACCCCCATGCTGTATATACGTGGCCCAGCTGTGCTCAGATCGACATATATCCACTGTAGGTCCTATATGGCCGTGGGTTGCATCTGGCTGGTATCAGAGCTACCCCCATGCTGTATATACGTGGCCCAGCTGTGCTCAGATCGACATATATCGACTCAAGAGCATCGCCTGTAGGTCCTATATGGCCGTGGATTGCATCTGGCTGGTATCAGAGCTACCCCCATGCTGTATATACGGCGCCCAGCTGTGCTCACATTGACATATATCCACTGTAGGTCCTATATGGTTGTAGGTTGCATCTGGCTGGTATCAGAGCTACCCCCATGCTGCATATACGGGGCCCAGCTGTGCTCAGATCGACATATATCGACTCAAGAACATCGCCTGTAGTTCCTATATGGCCATGGGTTGCATCTGATTGGTATCAGAGCTACCCCCATGCAGTATATACGGCGCGCAGCTGTGCTCAGATCAACATATATCCACTCAAGAACATCGCCTGTAGGTCCTATATGGCCGTGGGTTACATCTGGCTGGCATCAGAGCTACCCCCATGCTGTATATACGGGGCCCAGCTATCCTCAGATCGACATATATCGACTCAAGAACATCGCCTGTAGGTCCTATATAGCCGCGGGTTGCAGCTGGCTGGTACCACAGCTACCCCCATGCTGTCTATACGTGGCCCAGCTGTGCTCAGATCGACATATATCGACTCAAGAACATCGCCTGTAGGTCCTATATGGCCGTGGGTTGCATCTGGCTGGTATCAGTGCTACCCCCATGCTGTATATACGGGGCCCAGCTGTGCTCAGAACGACATATATCGACTCAAGAACATCTCCTGTAGGTCCTATATAGCCGTGGGTTGCAGCTGGCTGGTATCACAGCTACCCCCATGCTGTATATACGTGGCCCAGCTGTGCTCAGATCGACATATATCGACTCAAGAACATCGCCTGTAGTTCCTATATGGCCGTGGGTTGCATCTGACTGGTATCAGAGCTACCCCCATGCTGTATATACGGCGCCCAGCTGTGCTCAGATCGATATATATATATATCCACTCAAGAACATCGCCTGTAGGTCCTATATGGCCGTGGGTTGCATCTGACTGGTATCAGAGCTACCCCCATGCTGTATATACGGCGCCCAGCTATGCTCAGATCGATATATATCCACTCAAGAACATCGCCTGTAGGTCCTATATGGCCGTGGGTTGCATCTGGCTGGTATCAGAGCTACCCCCATGCTGTATATACGTGGCCCAGCTGTGCTCAGATCGACATATATCGACTCAAGAACATCGCCTGTAGGTCCTATATGGCCGTGGGTTGCATCTGGCTGGTATCAGAGCTACCCCCATGCTGTATATACGTGGCTCAGCTGTGCTCAGATCGACATATATCGACTCAAGAACATCGCCTGTAGGTCCTATATGGCCGTGGGTTGCATCTGGCTGGTATCAGAGCTACCCCCATGCTGTATATACGGCGCCCAGCTGTGCTCAGATCGACATATATCCACTCAACAACATAGCCTGTAGGTCCTATATAGCCGTGGGTTGCAGCTGGCTGGTATCACAGCTACCCCCATGCTGTATATACGTGGCCCAGCTATGCTCAGATCGACATATATCGACTCAAGAACATCGCCTGTAGGTCCTATATGGCCGTGGGTTGCATCTGGCTGGTATTAGAGCTACCCCCATGCTGTATATACGGCGCCCAGCTGTGTTTAGATCGACATATATCCACTCAACAACATCGCCTGTAGGTCCTATATAGCCGTGGGTTGCAGCTGGCTGGTATCACAGCTACACTAATGCTGTATATACGTGGCCCAGCTATGCTCAGATCGACATATATCGACTCAAGAACATCGCCTGTAGGTCCTATATGGCCGTGGGTTGCATCTGGCTGGTATCAGAGCTACCCCCATGCTGTATATACGGCGCCCAGCTGTGCTCAGATCGACATATATCCACTCAACAACATCGCCTGTAGGTCCTATATAGCCGTGGGTTGCAGCTGGCTGGTATCACAGCTACACTAATGCTGTATATACGTGGCCCAGCTATGCTCAGATCGACATATATCGACTCAAGAACATCGCCTGTAGGTCCTATATGGCCGTGGGTTGCATCTGGCTGGTATTAGAGCTACCCCCATGCTGTATATACGGCGCCCAGCTGTGTTTAGTTCGACATATATCCACTGTAGGTCCTATATGGCCGTGGGTTGCATCTGGCTGGTATCAGAGATTCCCCCATGCTGTATATACGGGGCCCAGCTGTGCTCAGATCGACATATATCGACTCAAGAACATCGCCTGTAGGTCCTATATGGCCGTGGGTTGCATCTGGCTGGTATCAGAGCTACCCCAATGCTGTATTATACGGCGCCTAGCTGTGCTTAGATCGACATATATCCACTCAAGAACATCGCCTGTAGGTCCTATATGGCCGTGGGTGCATCTAGCTGGTATCAGAGCTACCGCCATGCTGTATATGTGCTCAGATCGACATATATCGACTCAAGAACATCGCCTGTAGGTCCTATATAGCCGTGGGTTGCAACTGGCTGGTATAACAGCTACCCCCATGCTGTATATACGTGGCCCAGCTGTTCTCAGATCGACATATATCGACTCAAGAACATCGCCTGTAGGTCCTATATGGCCGAGGGTTGCATCTGTCTGGTATCAGAGCTACCCCTATGCTGTATATACGGCGCCCAGCTGTGCTCAGATCGACATATATCCACTCAAGAACATCGCCTGTAGGTCCTATATGGCCGTGGGTTGCATCTGGCTGGTATTAGAGCTACCCCCATGCTGTATATACGGCGCCCAGCTGTGTTTAGATCGACATATATCCACTGTAGGTCCTATATGGCCGTAGGTTGCATCTGGCTGGTATCAGAGCTACCCCCATGCTGTATATACGGCGCCCAGCTGTGCTCAGATCGACATATATCCACTCAAGAACATCGCCTGTAGGTCCTATATGGCCGTGGGTTGCATCTAGCTGGTATCAGAGCTACCCCCATGCTGTATATACGGGTCCCAGCTGTGCTCAGATCGACATATATCCACTCAAGAACATCGCCTGTAGGTCCTATATGGCCGTGGGTTGCATCTGGCTGGTATCGCAGCTACCCCCATGCTGTATACACGGCGCCCAGCTGTGCTCAGATCGACATATATTCACTGTAGGTCCTATATGGCCGTGGGTTGCATCTGGCTGGTATCAGAGCTACCCCCAAGCTATATATATACTGGGCCCAGCTGTGCTCAGATCGACATATATCGACTCAAGAACATCGCCTGTAGGTCCTTTATAGCCGTGGGTTGCAGCTGGCTGGTATCACAGCTACCCCCATGCTGTATATACGTGGCCCAGCTGTGCTCAGATCGACATATATCGACTCAAGAACATCGCCTGTAAGTCCTATATAGCCGCGGGTTGCAGCTGGCTGGTACCACAGCTACCCCCATGCTGTCTATACTTGGCCCCGCTGTGCTCAGATCGACATATATCGACTAAAGAACATCGCCTGTAGGTCCTATATAGCCGTGGGTTGCAGCTGGCTGGTATCACAGCTACCCCCATGCTGTATATACGTGGCCCAGCTGTGCTCAGATCGACATATATCGACTCAAGAACATCGCCTGTAGGTCCTATATGGCCGTGGGTTGCATCTGACTGGTATCAGAGCTACCCCGATGCTGTATATACGGCGCCCAGCTGTGCTCAGATCGATATATATCCACTCAATAACATCGCCTGTAGGTCCTGTATGGCCGTGGGTTGCATCTGACTGGTATCAGAGCTACCCCCATGCTGTATATACGGCGCCCAGCTGTCCTCAGATCGATATATATATATCCACTCAAGAACATCGCCTGTAGGTCCTATATGGCCGTGGGTTGCATCTGGCTGGTATCAGAGCTACCCCCATGCTGTATATACGTGGCCCAGCTGTGCTCAGATCGACATATATCGACTCAAGAACATCGCCTGTAGGTCCTATATGGCCGTGGATTGCATCTGGCTGGTATCAGAGCTACCCCCATGCTGTATATACGTGGCCCAGCTGTGCTCAGATCGACATATATCGACTCAAGAACATCGCCTGTAGGTCCTATATGGCCGTGGGTTGCATCTGGCTGGTATCAGAGCTACCCCCATGCTGTATATACGGCGCCCAGCTGTGCTCAGATCGACATATATCCACTCAACAACATCGCCTGTAGGTCCTATATAGCCGTGGGTTGCAGCTGGCTGGTATCACAGCTACCCCCATGCTGTATATACGTGGCCCAGCTGTGCTCAGATCGACATATATCGACTCAATAACATCGCCTGTAGGTCCTATATGGCCGTGGGTTGCATCTGGCTGGTATTAGAGCTACCCCCATGTTGTATATACGGCGCCCAGCTGTGTTTAGATCGACATATATCCACTGTAGGTCCTATATGGCCGTGGGTTGCATCTGGCTGGTATCAGAGCTACCCCCATGCTGTATATACGGGGCCCAGCTGTGCTCAGATCGACATATATCGACTCAAGAACATCGCCTGTAGGTCCTATATGGCCGTGGGTTGCATCTGGCTGGTATCAGAGCTACCCCCATGCTGCATATACGGGGCACAGCTGTGCTCAGATCGACATATATCCACTCAAGAACATCGCCTGTAGGTCCTATATAGCCGTGAGTTGCAGCTGGCTGGTATCACAGCTACCTCCATGCTGTATATACGGCGCCTAGCTGTGCTTAGATCGACATATATCCACTCAAGAACATCGCCTGTAGGTCCTATATGGCCGTGGGTGCATCTAGCTGGTATCAGAGCTACCGCCATGCTGTATATGTGCTCAGATCGACATATATCGACTCAAGAACATCGCCTGTAGGTCCTATATAGCCGTGGGTTGCAGCTGGCTGGTATAACAGCTACCCCCATGCTGTATATACGTGGCCCAGCTGTGCTCAGATCGACATATATCGACTCAAGAACATCGCCCGTAGGTCCTATATGGCCGCGGGTTGCATCTGGCTGGTATCAGAGCTACCCCTATGCTGTATATACGGCGCCCAGCTGTGCTCAGATCGACATATATCCACTCAAGAACATCGCCTGTAGGTCCTATATGGCCGTGGGTTGCATCTGGCTGGTATTAGAGCTACCCCCATGCTGTATATACGGCGCCCAGCTGTGTTTAGATCGACATATATCCACTGTAGGTCCTATATGGCCGTGGGTTGCATCTGGCTGGTATCAGAGCTACCCCTATGCTGTATATACGGCGCCCAGCTGTGCTCAGATCGACATATATCCACTCAAGAACATCGCCTGTAGGTCCTATATGGCCGTGGGTTGCATCTGGCTGGTATCAGAGCTACCCCCATGCTGTATATACGGGTCCCAGCTGTGCTCAGATCGACATATATCCACTCAAGAACATCGCCTGTAGGTCCTATATGGCCGTGGGTTGCATCTGACTGGTATCAGAGCTACCCCCATGCTGTATACACGGCGCCCAGCTGAGCTCTGATCGACATATATTCACTGTAGGTCCTATATGGCCGTGGGTTGCATCTGGCTGGTATCAGAGCTACCCCCAAGCTATATATACTGGGCCCAGCTGTGCTCAGATCGACATATATCGACTCAAGAACATCGCCTGTAGGTCCTTTATAGCCGTGGGTTGCAGCTGGCTGGTATCACAGCTACCCCCATGCTGTATATACGTGGCCCAGCTGTGCTCAGATCGACATATATCGACTCAAGAACATCGCCTGTAGGTCCTATATGGCCGTGGGTTGCATCTGGCTGGTATCAGAGCTACCCCCATGCTGTATATACGGCGCCCAGCTGTGCTCAGATCGACATATATCCACTCAACAACATCGCCTGTAGGTCCTATATAGCCGTGGGTTGCAGCTGGCTGGTATCACAGCTACCCCCATGCTGTATATACGTGGCCCAGCGGTGCTCAGATCGACATATATCGACTCAAGAACATCGCCTGTAGGTCTTATATGGCCGTGGGTTGCATCTGATTGGTATCAGAGCTACACCCATGCTGTATATACGGCGCCCAGCTGTGCTCAGATCAACATATATCCACTCAAGAACATCGCCTGTAGGTCCTATATGGCCGTGGGTTGCATCTGGCTGGTATCAGAGCTACCCCCATGCTGTATATACGGGACCCAGCTGTGCTCAGATCGACATATATCGACTCAAGAACATCGCCTGTAGGTCCTATATAGCCGCGGGTTGCAGCTGGCTGGTACCACAGCTACCCACATGCTGTCTATACTTGGCCCAGCTGTGCTCAGATCGACATATATCGACTCAAGAACATCGCCTGTAGGTCCTATATGGCCGTGGGTTGCATCTGGCTGGTATCAGTGCTACCCCCATGCTGTATATACGGGGCCCAGCTGTGCTCAGAACGACATATATCGACTCAAGAACATCTCCTGTAGGTCCTATATAGCCGTGGGTTGCAGCTGGCTGGTATCACAGCTACCCCCATGCTGTATATACGTGGCCCAGCTGTGCTCAGATCGACATATTTCGACTCAAGAACATCGCCTGTAGGTCCTATATGGCCGTGGGTTGCATCTGACTGGTATCAGAGCTACCCCCATGCTGTATATACGGCGCCCAGCTGAGCTCTGATCGACATATATCCACTGTAGGTCCTATATGGCCGTGGGTTGCATCTGGCTGGCATCAGAGCTACCCCCATGCTGTATATACGGCGCCCAGCTGTGCTTAGATCGACATATATCCACTCAAGAACATCGCCTGTAGGTCCTATATGGCCGTGGGTTGCATCTGGCTTATATCAGAGTTCCCCCCTTGCTGTATATACGGGGCCCAGCTGTGCTCAGATCGACATATATCGACTCAAGAACATCGATTGTAGGTCCTATATAGTCGTGGGTTGCAGCCTGGCTGGTATCACAGCTACCCCCATGCTGTATACACGGCGCCCAGCTGTGCTCAGATCGACATATATCCACTGTAGGTCCTATATGGCCGTGGGTTGCATCTGGCTGGTATCAAAGCTACCCCCATGCTGTATATACGGGGCCCAGCTGTGCTCAGATCGACATATATCGACTCAAGAACATCGCCTGTAGGTCCTATATAGCCGTGGGTTGCAGCTGGCTGGTATCACAGCTACCCCCATGCTATATATACGTGGCCTAGCTGTACTGAGATCGACATATATCGACTCAAGAACATCGCCTGTAGTTCCTATATGGCCGTGGGTTGCATCTGGCCGGTATTAGAGCTACCCCCATGCTGTATATACGGCGCCCAGCTGTGCTTAGATCGAGATATATCCAATCAAGAACATCGCCTGTAGGTCCAATATGGCCGTGGGTTGCATCTAGCTGGTACAGAGCTACCGCCATGCTGTATATACGGGGCCCAGCTGTGCTCAGATCGACATATATCGACTCAAGAACATCGCCTGTAGGTCCTATATAGCCGTGGGTTGCAGCTGGCTGGTATCACAGCTACCCCCATGCTGTATATACGTGGCCCAGCTGTGCTCAGATCGACATATATCAACTCAAGAACATCGCCTGTAGGTCCTATATGGCCGTGGGTTGCATCTGGCTGGTATCAGAGCTACCCCTATGATGTATATACGGCGCTCAGCTGTGCTCAGATCGACATATATCCACTCAAGAACATCGCCTGTAGGTCCTATATGGCCGTGGGTTGCATCTGGCTGGTATCAGAGCTACCCCCATGCTGTATATACAGGGCCCAGCTGTGCTCAGATCGACATAAATCGACTCAAGACCATCGCCTGTAGGTCCTATATGGTCGTGGGTTGCATCTGGCAGGTATCAGAGCTACCCCCATGCTGTATATACGGCGCCCAGCTGTGCTCAGATCGACATATATCCACTCTAGAACAGCGCCTGTAGGTCCTATATGGCCGTAAGTTGCATCTGGCTGGTATCAGAGCTACCCTCATGCTGTATATACGGGGCCCAGCTGTGCTCAGATCGACATATATCCACTCAAGAACATCGCCTGTAGGTCCTATATGGCCGTGGGTTGCATCTGGCTGGTATCAGAGCTACCCCCATGCTGTATATACGGGGCCCAGCTGTGCTCAGATCGACATATATCGACTCAAGAACATCGCCTGTAGGTCCTATATGGTCGTGGGTTGCATCTGGCAGGTATCAGAGCTACCCCCATGCTGTATATACCGCGCCCAGCTGTGCTCAGATCGACATATATCCACTGTATGTCCTATATGGCCGTGGGTTGCATCTGGCTGGTATCAGAGCTACCCCCATGCTGCATATACGGGGCCCAGCTGTGCTCAGATCGACATATATCGACTCAAGAACATCGCCTGTAGGTCCTATATAGCCGTGGGTTGCAGCTGGCTGGTATCACAGCTACCCCCATGCTGTATATACGTGGCCCAGCTGTGCTCAGATCGACATATATCGACTCCAGAACATCGCCTGTAGGTCCTATATGGCCGTGGGTTGCATCTGGCTGGTATCAGAGCTACCCCTATGCTGTATATACGGCGCTCAGCTGTGCTCAGATCGACATATATCGACACAAGAACATCGCCTGCAGGTTCTATATGGCCGTGGGTTGCATCTGATAGGTATCAGAGCTACCCCCATGCTATATATACGGCGCCCAGCTGTGCTCAGATCAACATATATCCACTCAAGAACATCGCCTGTAGGTTCTATATGGCCGTGGGTTGCATCCGGCTGGTATCAGAGCTACCCCCATGCTGGATATACGGGGCCCAGCTGTGCTCAGATCGACATATATCGACTCAAGAACATCGCCTGTAGGTCCTATATAGCCGCGGGTTGCAGCTGGCTGGTGCCACAGCTACCCCCATGCTCCCTATACGTGGCCCAGCTGTGCTCAGATCGACATATATCGACTCAAGAACTACCTATATGGCCGTGGGTTGCATCTGGATGGTATCAGTGCTACCCCCATGCTATATATACGGGGCCCAGTTGTGCTCAGATCGACATATATCGACTCAAGAACATCTCCTGTAGGTCCTATATAGCCGTGGGTTGCAGCTGGCTGGTATCACAGCTACCCCCATGCTGTATATACGTGGCCCAGCTGTGCTCAGATCGACATATATCGACTCAAGAACATCGCCTGTAGGTCCTTTATAGCCGTGGGTTGCAGCTGGCTGGTATCACAGCTACCCCCATGCTGTATATACGTGGCCCAGCTGTGCTCAGATCGACATATATCGACTCAAGAACATCGCCTGTAGGTCCTATATGGCCGTGGGTTGCATCTGTCTGGTATCAGAGCTACCCCCATGCTGTATATACGGCGCCCAGCTGTGCTCAGTTCGACATATATCCACTCAACAACATCGACTGTAGGTCCTATATAGCCGTGGGTTGCAGCTGGCTGGTATCACAGCTACCCCCATGCTGTATATGCGTGGCCCAGCGGTGCTCAGATCGACATATATCGACTCAAGAACATCGCCTGTAGGTCCTATATGGCCGTGGGTTGCATCTGATTGGTATCAGAGCTACCCCCATGCTGTATATACGGCGCCCAGCTGTGCTCAGATCAACATATATCCGCTCAAGAACATCGCCTGTAGGTCCCATATGGCCGTGGGTTGCATCTGGCTGGTATCAGTGCTACCCCCATGCTGTATATACGGGGCCCAGCTGTGCTCAGATCGACATATATCGACTCAAGAACATCTCCTGTGGGTCCTATATAGCCGTGGGTTGGAGCTGGCTGGTATCACAGCTACCCCCATGCTGTATATACGTGGCCCAGCTGTGCTCAGATCGACATATATCGACTCAAGAACATCGCCTGTAGGTCCTATATAGCCGCGGGTTGCAGCTGGCTGGTACCACAGCTACCCCCATGCTGTCTATAATTGGCCCAGCTGTGCTCAGATCGACATATATCGACTCAAGAACATCGCCTGTAGGTCCTATATGGCCGTGGGTTGCATCTGGCTGGTATCAGCGCTACCCCCATGCTGTATATACGGGGCCCAGCTGTGCTCAGATCGACATATATCGACTCAAGAACATCTCCTGTAGGTCCTATATAGCCGTGGGTTGCAGCTGGCTGGTATCACAGCTACCCCCATGCTGTATATACGTGGTCCAGCTGTGCTCAGATCGATATATATCGACTCAAGAACATCGCCTGTAGGTCCTATATGGCCGTGGGTTGCATCTGACTGGTATCAGAGCTACCCCCATGCTGTATATACGGCGCCCAGCTGTGCTCAGATCGACATATATCCATTCAAGAACATCGCCTGTAGGTCCTATATGGCCGTGGGTTGCATCTGGCTGGTATCAGAGCTACCCCCATGCTGTATATACGTGGCCCAGCTGTGCTCAGATCGACATATATCGACTCAAGAACATCGCCTGTAGGTCCTATATGGCCGTGGGTTGCATCTGGCTGGTATCAGAGCTACCCCCATGCTGTATATACGGCGCCCAGCTGTGCTCAGATCGACATATATCCACTCAACAACATCGCCTGTAGGTCCTATATAGCCGTGGGTTGCAGCTGGCTGGTATCACAGCTACCCCCATGCTGTATATACGTGGCCCAGCTGTGCTCAGATCGACATATATCGACTCAAGAACATCGCCTGTAGGTCCTATATGGCCTTGGGTTGCATCTGACTGGTATCAGAGCTTCCCCCATGCTGTATATACGGCGCCCAGCTGTGCTCAGATCGACATATATCCACTCAAGAACATCGCCTGTAGGTCCTATATGGCCGTGGGTTGCATCTGGCTGGTATCAGAGCTACCCCCATGCTGTATATACGTGGCCCAGCTGTGCTCAGATCGACATATATCGATTCAAGAACATCGCCTGTAGGTCCTATATGGCCGTGGGTTGCATCTGGCTGGTATCAGAGCTACCCCCATGCTGTATATACGGCGCCCAGCTGTGCTCAGATCAACATATATCCGCTCAAGAACATCGCCTGTAGGTCCCATATGGCCGTGGGTTGCATCTGGCTGGTATCAGTGCTACCCCCATGCTGTATATACGGGGCCCAGCTGTGCTCAGATCGACATATATCGACTCACGAACATCTCCTGTGGGTCCTATATAGCCGTGGGTTGGAGCTGGCTGGTATCACAGCTACCCCATGCTGTATATACGTGGCCCAGCTGTGCTCAGATCGACATATATCGACTCAAGAACATCGCCTGTAGGTCCTATATAGCCGCGGGTTGCAGCTGGCTGGTACCACAGCTACCCCCATGCTGTCTATAATTGGCCCAGCTGTGCTCAGATCGACATATATCGACTCAAGAACATCGCCTGTAGGTCCTATATGGCCGTGGGTTGCATCTGGCTGGTATCAGTGCTACCCCCATGCTGTATATACGGGGCCCAGCTGTGCTCAGATCGACATATATCGACTCAAGAACATCTCCTGTAGGTCCTATATAGCCGTGGGTTGCAGCTGGCTGGTATCACAGCCACCCCCATGCTGTATATATGTGGTCCAGCTGTGCTCAGATCGATATATATCGACTCAAGAACATCGCCTGTAGGTCCTATATGGCCGTGGGTTGCATCTGACTGGTATCAGAGCTACCCCCATGCTGTATATACGGCGCCCAGCTGTGCTCAGATCGACATATATCCATTCAAGAACATCGCCTGTAGGTCCTATATGGCCGTGGGTTGCATCTGGCTGGTATCAGAGCTACCCCCATGCTGTATATACGTGGCCCAGCTGTGCTCAGATCGACATATATCGACTCAAGAACATCGCCTGTAGGTCCTATATGGCCGTGGGTTGCATCTGGCTGTTATCAGAGCTACCCCCATGCTGTATATACGGCGCCCAGCTGTGCTCAGATCGACATATATCGACTCAAGAACATCGCCTGTAGGTCCTATATAGCCGTGGGTTGCAGCTGGCAGGTATCACAGCTACCCCCATGCTGTATATACGTGGCCCAGCTGTGCTCAGATCGACATATATCCACTCAACAACATCGCCTGTAGGTCCTATATAGCCGTGGGTTGCAGCTGGCTGGTATCACAGCTACCCCCATGCTGTATATACGTGGCCCAACTGTGCTCAGATCGACATATATCGACTCAAGAACATCGCCTGTAGGTCCTATATGGCCTTGGGTTGCATCTGACTGGTATCAGAGCTACCCCCATGCTGTCTATACGGCGCCCAGCTGTGCTCAGATCGACATATATCCACTCAAGAACATCGCCTGTAGGTCCTATATGGCCGTGGGTTGCATCTGGCTGGTATCAGAGCTACCCCCATGCTGTATATACGTGGCCCAGCTGTGCTCAGATCGACATATATCGACTCAAGAACATCGCCTGTAGGTCCTATATGGCCGTGGGTTGCATCTGGCTGGTATCAGAGCTACCCCCATGCTGTATATACAGCGCCCAGCTGTGCTCAGATCGACATATATCGACTCAAGAACATCGCCTGTAGGTCCTATATGGCCGTGGGTTGCAGCTGGCAGGTATCACAGCTAACCCCATGCTGTATATACGTGGCCCAGCTGTGCTCAGATCGACATATATCGACTCAAGAACATCGTCTGTAGGTCCTATATGGCCGTGGGTTGCATCTGGCTGGTATCAGAGCTACCCCCATGCTGTATATAAGGCGCCCAGCATTGATCAGATCGACATATATCCACTCAAGAACATCGCCTGTAGGTCCTATATAGCCGTGGGTTGCAGCTGGCTGGTATCACAGCTACCCTCATTCTGTATATACGTGGCCCAGCTGTGCTCAGATCGACATATATCGACTCAAGAACATCGCCTGTAGGTCCTATATGACCGTGGGTTGCATCTGGCTGGTATCAGAGCTACCCCCATGCTGTATATACGGCGCCCAGCTGTGCCCAGATCGACATATATCCATTCAAGAACATCGCCTGTAGGTCCTATATAGCCGTGGGTGGCAGCTGGCTGGTATCACAGCCACTCCCATGCTGTATATACGTAGCCCAGCTGTGCTCAGATCGACATATATCGACTCAAGAACATCGCCTGTAGGTCCTATATGGCCGTGGGGTGCATCTGATTGGTATCAGAGCTACACCCATGCTGTATATACGGCGCCCAGCTGTGCTCAGATCAACATATATCCACTCAAGAACATCGCCTGTAGGTCCTATATGGCCGTGGGTTGCATCTGACTGGTATCAGAGCTACCCCCATGCTGTATATACGGCGCCCAGCTGTGCTCAGATCGATATATATCCACTCAAGAACATCGCCTGTAGGTCCTATATGGCCGTGGGTTGCATCTGGCTGGTATCAGAGCTACCCCCATGCTGTATATACGTGGCCCAGCTGTGCTCAGATCGACATATATCGACTCAAGAACATCGCCTGTAGGTCCTATATGGCCGTGGGTTGCATCTGGCTGGTATCAGAGCTACCCCCATGCTGTATATACGTGGCCCAGCTGTGCTCAGATCGACATATATCGACTCAAGAACATCGCCTGTAGGTCCTATATGGCCGTGGGTTGCATCTGGCTGGTATCAGAGCTACCCCCATGCTGTATATACGGCGCCCAGCTGTGCTCAGATCGACATATATCCACTCAACAACATCGCCTGTAGGTCCTATATAGCCGTGGGTTGCAGCTGGCTGGTATCACAGCTACCCCCATGCTGTATATACGTGGCCCAGCTGTGCTCAGATCGACATATATCGACTCAAGAACATCGCCTGTAGGTCCTATATGGCCGTGGGTTGCATCTGGCTATTATTAGAGCTACCCCCATGCTGTATATACAGCGCCCAGCTGTGTTTAGATCGACATATATCGACTCAAGAACATCGCCTGTAGGTCCTATATGGCCGTGGGTTGCATCTGGCTGGTATCAGAGCTACCCCCATGCTGCATATACGGGGCACAGCTGTGCTCAGATCGACATATATCGACTCAAGAACATCGCCTGTAGGTCCTATATAGCCGTGAGTTGCAGCTGGCTGGTATCACAGCTACCTCCATGCTGTATATACGTGGCCCAGCTGTGCTCAGATCGACATATATCGACTCAAGAACATCGCCTGTAGGTCCTATATGGCCGTGGGTTGCATCTGGCTGGTATCAGAGCTACCCCAATGCTGTATATACGGCGCCTAGCTGTGCTTAGATCGACATATATCCACTCAAGAACATCGCCTGTAGGTCCTATATGGCCGTGGGTGCATCTAGCTGGTATCAGAGCTACCGCCATGCTGTATATGTGCTCAGATCGACATATATCGACTCAAGAACATCGCCTGTAGGTCCTATATAGCCGTGGGTTGCAGCTGGCTGGTATAACAGCTACCCCCATGCTGTATATACGTGGCCCAGCTGTGCTCAGATCGACATATATCGACTCAAGAACATCACCTGTAGGTCCTATATGGCCGTGGGTTGCATCTGGCTGGTATCAGAGCTACCCCTATGCTGTATATACGGCGCCCAGCTGTGCTCAGATCGACATATATCCACTCAAGAACATCGCCTGTAGGTCCTATATGGCCGTGGGTTGCATCTGGCTGGTATTAGAGCTACCCCCATGCTGTATATACGGCGCCCAGCTGTGTTTAGATCGACATATATCCACTGTAGGTCCTATATGGCCGTGGGTTGCATCTGGCTGGTATCAGAGCTACCCCCGTGCTGTATATACGGCGCCCAGCTGTGCTCAGATCGACATATATCCACTCAAGAACATCGCCTGTAGGTCCTATATGGCCGTGGGTTGCATCTGGCTGGTATCAGAGCCACCCCCATGCTGTATATACGGGTCCCAGCTGTGCTCAGATCGACATATATCCACTCAAGAACATCGCCTGTAGGTCCTATATGGCCGTGGGTTGCATCTAGCTGGTATCACAGCTACCCCCATGCTGTATACACGGCGCCCAGCTGTGCTCAGATCGACATATATTCACTGTAGGTCCTATATGGCCGTGGGTTGCATCTGGCTGGTATCAGAGCTACCCCCAAGCTATATATACTGGGCCCAGCTGTGCTCAGATCGACATATATCGACTCAAGAACATCGCCTGTAGCTCCTTTATAGACGTGGGTTGCAGCTGGCTGGTATCACAGCTACCTCCATGCTGTATATACGTGGCACAGTTGTGCTCATATCGACATATATCGACTCAAGAACATCGCCTGTAGGTCCTATATGGCCGTGGGTTGCATCTGGCTGGTATCAGAGCTACCCCCATGCTGTATATACGGCGCCCAGCTGTGCTCAGATCGACATATATCCACTCAACAACATCGCCTGTAGGTCCTATATAGCCGTGGGTTGCAGCTGGCTGGTATCACAGCTACCCCCATGCTGTATATACGTGGCCCAGCGGTGCTCAGATCGACATATATCGACTCAAGAACATCGCCTGTAGGTCCTATATGGCCGTGGGTTGCATCTGATTGGTATCAGAGCTACACCCATGCTGTATATACGGCGCCCAGCTGTGCTCAGATCAACATATATCCACTCAAGAACATCGCCTGTAGGTCCTATATGGCCGTGGGTTGCATCTGGCTGGTATCAGAGCTACCCCCATGCTGTATATACGGGACCCAGCTGTGCTCAGATCGACATATATCGACTCAAGAACATCGCCTGTAGGTCCTATATAGCCGCGGGTTGCAGCTGGCTGGTACCACAGCTACCCCCATGCTGTCTATACTTGGCCCAGCTGTGCTCAGATCGACATATATCGACTCAAGAACATCGCCTGTAGGTCCTATATGGCCGTGGGTTGCATCTGGCTGGTATCAGTGCTACCCCCATGCTGTATATACGGGGCCCAGCTGTGCTCCGATCGACATATATCGACTCAAGAACATCTCCTGTAGGTCCTATATAGCCGTGGGTTGCAGCTGGCTGGTATCACAGCTACCCCCATGCTGTATATACGTGGCCCAGCTGTGCTCAGATCGACATATATCGACTCAAGAACATCGCCTGTAGGTCCTATATAGCCGCGGGTTGCAGCTGGCTGGTACCACAGCTACCCCCATGCTGTCTATACTTGGCCCAGCTGTGCTCAGATCGACATATATCGACTCAAGAACATCGCCTGTAGGTCCTATATGGCCGTGGGTTGCATCTGGCTGGTATCAGTGCTACCCCCATGCTGTATATACGGGGCCCAGCTGTGCTCCGATCGACATATATCGACTCAAGAACATCTCCTGTAGGTCCTATATAGCCGTGGGTTGCAGCTGGCTGGTATCACAGCTACCCCCATGCTGTATATACGTGGCCCAGCTGTGCTCAGATCGACATATATCGACTCAAGAACATCGCCTGTAGGTCCTATATGGCCGTGGGTTGCATCTGGCTGGTATCAGAGCTACCCCAATGCTGTATATACGGCGCCTAGCTGTGCTTAGATCGACATATATCCACTCAAGAACATCGCCTGTAGGTCCTATATGGCCGTGGGTGCATCTAGCTGGTATCAGAGCTACCGCCATGCTGTATATGTGCTCAGATCGACATATATCGACTCAAGAACATCGCCTGTAGGTCCTATATAGCCGTGGATTGCAGCTGGCTGGTATAACAGCTACCCCCATGCTGTATATACGTGGCCCAGCTGTGCTCAGATCGACATATATCGACTCAAGAACATCACCTGTAGGTCCTATATGGCCTTGGGTTGCATCTGGCTGGTATCAGAGCTACCCCTATGCTGTATATACGGCGCCCAGCTGTGCTCAGATCGACATATATCCACTCAAGAACATCGCCTGTAGGTCCTATATGGCCGTGGGTTGCATCTGGCTGGTATTAGAGCTACCCCCATGCTGTATATACGGCGCCCAGATGTGTTTAGATCGACATATATCCACTGTAGGTCCTATATGGCCGTGGGTTGCATCTGGCTGGTATCAGAGCTACCCCCATGCTGTATATACGGCGCCCAGCTGTGCTCAGATCGACATATATCCACTCAAGAACATCGCCTGTAGGTCCTATATGGCCGTGGGTTGCATCTGGCTGGTATCAGAGCTACCCCCATGCTGTATATACGGGTCCCAGCTGTGCTCAGATCGACATATATCCACTCAAGAACATCGCCTGTAGGTCCTATATGGCCGTGGGTTGCATCTGGCTGGTATTACAGCTACCCCCATGCTGTATACACGGCGCCCAGCTGTGCTCAGATCGACATATATTCACTGTAGGTCCTATATGGCCGTGGGTTGCATCTGGCTGGTATCAGAGCTACCCCCAAGCTATATATACTGGGCCCAGCTGTGCTCAGATCGACATATATCGACTCAAGAACATCGCCTGTAGGTCCTTTATAGACGTGGGTTGCAGCTGGCTGGTATCACAGCTACCTCCATGCTGTATATACGTGGCCCAGCTGTGCTCAGATCGACATATATCGACTCAAGAACATCGCCTGTAGGTCCTATATGGCCGTGGGTTGCATCTGGCTGGTATCAGAGCTACCCACATGCTGTATATACGGCGCCCAGCTGTGCTCAGATCGACATATATCCACTCAACAACATCGCCTGTAGGTCCTATATAGCCGTGGGTTGCAGCTGGCTGGTATCACAGCTACCCCCATGCTGTATATACGTGGCCCAGCGGTGCTCAGATCGACATATATCGACTCAAGAACATCGCCTGTAGGTCCTATATGGCCGTGGGTTGCATCTGATTGGTATCAGAGCTACACCCATGCTGTATATACGGCGCCCAGCTGTGATCAGATCAACATATATCCACTCAAGAACATCGCCTGTAGGTCCTATATGGCCGTGGGTTGCATCTGGCTGGTATCAGAGCTACCCCCATGCTGTATATACGGGACCCAGCTGTGCTCAGATCGACATATATCGACTCAAGAACATCGCCTGTAGGTCCTATATAGCCGCGGGTTGCAGCTGGCTGGTACCACAGCTACCCCCATGCTGTCTATACTTGGCCCAGCTGTGCTCAGATCGACATATATCGACTCAAGAACATCGCCTGTAGGTCCTATATGGCCGTGGGTTGCATCTGGCTGGTATCAGTGCTACCCCCATGCTGTATATACGGGGCCCAGCTGTGCCCCGATCGACATATATCGACTCAAGAACATCTCCTGTAGGTCCTATATAGCCGTGGGTTGCAGCTGGCTGGTATCACAGCTACCCCCATGCTGTATATACGTGGCCCAGCTGTGCTCAGATCGACATATATCGACTCAAGAATATCGCCTGTAGGTCCTATATGGCCGTGGGTTGCATCTGACTGGTATCAGAGCTACCCCTATGCTGTATATACGGCGCCCAGCTGTGCTCTGATCGACATATATCCACTGTAGGTCCTATATGGCCGTGGGTTGCATCTGGCTGGCATCAGAGCTACCCCCATGCTGTATATACGGCGCCCAGCTGTGCTTAGATCGACATATATCCACTCAAGAACATCGCCTGTAGGTCCTATATGGCCGTGGGTTGCATCTGGCTTATATCAGAGTTCCCCCCTTGCTGTATATACGGGGCCCAGCTGTGCTCAGATCGACATATATCGACTCAAGAACATCGCCTGTAGGTCCTATATAGTCGTGGGTTGCAGCCTGGCTGGTATCACAGCTACCCCCATGCTGTATACACGGCGCCCAGCTGTGCTCAGATCGACATATATCCACTGTAGGTCCTATATGGCCGTGGGTTGCATCTGGCTGGTATCAGAGCTACCCCCATGCTGTATATACGGGGCCCAGCTGTGCTCAGATCGACATATAGCGACTCAAGAACATCGCCTGTAGGTCCTATATAGCCGTGGGATGCAGCTGGCTGGTATCACAGCTACCCCCATGCTATATATACGTGGCCCAGCTGTACTGAGATCGACATATATCGACTCAAGAACATCGCCTGTAGGTCCTATATGGCCGTGGGTTGCATCTGGCCGGTATTTGAGCTACCCCCATGCTGTATATACGGCGCCCAGCTGTGCTTAGATCGAGATATATCCAATCAAGAACATCGCCTGTAGGTCCAATATGGCCGTGGGTTGCATCTAGCTGGTACAGAGCTACCGCCATGCTGTATATACGGGGCCCAGCTGTGCTCAGATCGACATATATCGACTCAAGAACATCGCCTGTAGGTCCTATATAGCCGTGGGTTGCAGCTGGCTGGTATCACAGCTACCCCCATGCTGTATATACGGGACCCAGCTGTGCTCAGATCAACATATATCCACTCAAGAACATCGCCTGTAGGTCCTATATGGCCGTGGGTTGCATCTGACTGGTATCAGAGCTACCCCCATGCTGTATATACGGCGCCCAGCTGTGCTCAGATCGATATATATTCACTCAAGAACATCGCCTGTAGGTCCTATATGGCCGTGGGTTGCATCTGGCTGGTATCAGAGCTACCCCCATGCTGTATATACGTGGCCCAGCTGTGCTCAGATCGACATATATCGACTCAAGAACATCGCCTGTAGGTCCTATATGGCCGTGGGTTGCATCTGGCTGGTATCAGAGCTACCCCCATGCTGTATATACGTGGCCCAGCTGTGCTCAGATCGACATATATCGACTCAAGAACATCGCCTGTAGGTCCTATATGGCCGTGGGTTGCATCTGGCTGGTATCAGAGCTACCCCCATGCTGTATATACGGCGCCCAGCTGTGCTCAGATCGACATATATCCACTCAACAACATCGCCTGTAGGTCCTATATGGCCGTGGGTTGCATCTGGCTGGCATCAGAGCTACCCCCATGCTGTATATACGGCGCCCAGCTGTGCTTAGATCGACATATATCCACTCAAGAACATCGCCTGTAGGTCCTATATGGCCGTGGGTTGCATCTGGCTTATATCAGAGTTCCCCCCTTGCTGTATATACGGGGCCCAGCTGTGCTCAGATCGACATATATCGACTCAAGAACATCGCCTGTAGGTCCTATATAGTCGTGGGTTGCAGCCTGGCTGGTATCACAGCTACCCCCACGCTGTATACACGGCGCCCAGCTGTGCTCAGATCGACATATATCCACTGTAGGTCCTATATGGCCGTGGGTTGCATCTGGCTGGTATCAGAGCTACCCCCATGCTGTATATACGGGGCCCAGCTGTGCTCAGATCGACATATATCGACTCAAGAACATCGCCTGTAGGTCCTATATAGCCGTGGGATGCAGCTGGCTGGTATCACAGCTACTCCCATGCTATATATACGTGGCCCAGCTGTACTGAGATCGACATATATCGACTCAAGAACATCGCCTGTAGGTCCTATATGGCCGTGGGTTGCATCTGGCCGGTATTAGAGCTACCCCCATGCTGTATATACGGCGCCCAGCTGTGCTTAGATCGAGATATATCCAATCAAGAACATCGCCTGTAGGTCCAATATGGCCGTGGGTTGCATCTAGCTGGTACAGAGCTACCGCCATGCTGTATATACGGGGCCCAGCTGTGCTCAGATCGACATATATCGACTCAAGAACATCGCCTGTAGGTCCTATATAGCCGTGGGTTGCAGCTGGCTGGTATCACAGCTACCCCCATGCTGTATATACGTGGCCCAGCTGTGCTCAGATCGACATATATCAACTCAAGAACATCGCCTGTAGGTCCTATATGGCCGTGGGTTGCATCTGGCTGGTATCAGAGCTACCCCTATGATGTATATACGGCGCTCAGCTGTGCTCAGATCGACATATATCCACTCAAGAACATCGCCTGTAGGTCCTATATGGCCGTGGGTTGCATCTGGCTGGTATCAGAGCTACCCCCATGCTGTATATATAGGGCCCAGCTGTGCTCAGATCGACATATATCGACTCAAGAACATCGTCTGTAGGTCCTATATGGCCGTTGGTTGCATCTGGCTGGTATCAGAGCTACCCTCATGCTGTATATACGGGGCCCAGCTGTGCTCAGATCGACATATATCCACTCAAGAACATCGCCTGTAGGTCCTATATGGCCGTGGGTTGCATCTGGCTGGTATCAGAGCTACCCCCATGCTGTATATACGGGGCCCAGCTGTACTCAGATCGACATATATCGACTTAAGAACATCGCCTGTAGGTCCTATATGGTCGTGGGTTGCATCTGGCAGGTATCAGAGCTACCCCCATGCTGTATATACGGCGCCCAGCTGTGCTCAGATCGACATATATCGACTCAAGAACATCGCCTGTAGGTCCTATATAGCCGTGGGTTGCAGCTGGCTGGTATCACAGCTACCCCCATGCTGTATATACGTGGCCCAGCTGTGCTCAGATCGACATATATCGACTCCAGAACATCGCCTGTAGGTCCTACATGGCCGTGGGTTGCATCTGGCTGGTATCAGAGCTATTCCTATGCTGTATATACGGCGCTCAGCTGTGCTCAGATCGACATATATCGACAGAAGAACATCGCCTGTAGGTTCTATATGGCCGTGGGTTGCATCTGATAGGTATCAGAGCTACCCCCATGCTGTATATACGGCGCCCAGCTGTGCTCAGATCGACATATATCCACTCAAGAACATCGCCTGTAGGTCCTATATAGCCGTGGGTTGCAGCTGGCAGGTATCACAGCTACCCCCATGCTGTATATACGTGGCCCAGCTGTGCTTAGATTGACATATATCGACTCAAGAACATCGCCTGTAGGTCCTATATGGCCGTGGGTTGCATCTGGCTTATATCAGAGTTCCCCCCTTGCTGTATATTCGGGGCCCAGCTGTGCTCAGATCGACATATATCGACTCAAGAACATCGCCTGTAGGTCCTATATAGTCGTGGGTTGCAGCCTGGCTGGTATCACAGCTACCCCCATGCTGTATACACGGCGCCCAGCTGTGCTCAGATCGACATATATCCACTGTAGGTCCTATATGGCCGTGGGTTGCATCTGGCTGGTATCAGAGCTACCCCCATGCTGCATATACGGGGCCCAGCTGTACTCAGATCGACATATATCGACTTAAGAACATCGCCTGTAGGTCCTATATGGTCGTGGGTTGCATCTGGCAGGTATCAGAGCTACCCCCATGCTGTATAGACGGCGCCCAGCTGTGCTCAGATCGACATATATCCACTGTATGTCCTATATGGCCGTGGGTTGCATCTGGCTGGTATCAGAGCTACCCCCATGCTGCATATACGGGGCCCAGCTGTGCTCAGATCGACATATATCGACTCAAGAACATCGCCTGTAGGTCCTATATAGCCGTGGGTTGCAGCTGGCTGGTATCACAGCTACCCCCATGCTGTATATACGTGGCCCAGCTGTGCTCAGATCGACATATATCGACTCCAGAACATCGCCTGTAGGTCCTATATGGCCGTGGGTTGCATCTGGCTGGTATCAGAGCTATTCCTATGCTGTATATACGGCGCTCAGCTGTGCTCAGATCGACATATATCGACATAAGAACATCGCCTGTAGGTTCTATATGGCCGTGGGTTGCATCTGATAGGTATCAGAGCTACCCCCATGCTGTATATACGGCGCCCAGCTGTGCTCAGATCGACATATATCCACTCAAGAACATCGCCTGTAGGTCCTATATAGCCGTGGGTTGCAGCTGGCAGGTATCACAGCTACCCCCATGCTGTATATACGTGGCCCAGCTGTGCTTAGATTGACATATATCGACTCAAGAACATCGCCTGTAGGTCCTATATAGCCGTGGGTTGCAGCTGGCAGGTATCACAGCTACCCCCATGCTGTATATACGTGGCCCAGCTGTGCTTAGATTGACATATATCGACTCAAGAACATCGCATGTAGGTCCTATATGGCCGTGGGTTGCATCTGGCTTATATCAGAGTTCCCCCCTTGCTGTATATACGGGGCCCAGCTGTGCTCAGATCGACATATATCGACTCAAGAACATCGCCTGTAGGTCCTATATAGTCGTGGGTTGCAGCCTGGCTGGTATCACAGCTACCCCCATGCTGTATACACGGCGCCCAGCTGTGCTCAGATCGACATATATCCACTGTAGGTCCTATATGGCCGTGGGTTGCATCTGGCTGGTATCAGAGCTACCCCCATGCTGCATATACGGGGCACAGCTGTGCTCAGATCGACATATATCGACTCAAGAACATCGCCTGTAGGTCCTATATAGCCGTGAGTTGCAGCTGGCTGGTATCACAGCTACCTCCATGCTGTATATACGTGGCCCAGCTGTGCTCAGATCGACATATATCGACTCAAGAACATCGCCTGTAGGTCCTATATGGACGTGGGTTGCATCTGGCTGGTATCAGAGCTACCCCAATGCTGTATATACGGCGCCTAGCTGTGCTTAGATCGACATATATCCACTCAAGAACATCGCCTGTAGGTCCTATATGGCCGTGGGTGCATCTAGCTGGTATCAGAGCTACCGCCATGCTGTATATGTGCTCAGATCGACATATATCGACTCAAGAACATCGCCTGTAGGTCCTATATAGCCGTGGGTTGCAGCTGGCTGGTATAACAGCTACCCCCATGCTGTATATACGTGGCCCAGCTGTGCTCAGATCGACATATATCGACTCAAGAACATCACCTGTAGGTCCTATATGGCCGTGGGTTGCATCTGGCTGGTATCAGAGCTACCCCTATGCTGTATATACGGCGCCCAGCTGTGCTCAGATCGACATATATCCACTCAAGAACATCGCCTGTAGGTCCTATATGGCCGTGGGTTGCATCTGGCTGGTATTAGAGCTACCCCCATGCTGTATATACGGCGCCCAGCTGTGTTTAGATCGACATATATCCACTGTAGGTCCTATATGGCCGTGGGTTGCATCTGGCTGGTATCAGAGCTACCCCCATGCTGTATATACGGCGCCCAGCTGTGCTCAGATCGACATATATCCACTCAAGAACATCGCCTGTAGGTCCTATATGGCCGTGGGTTGCATCTGGCTGGTATCAGAGCTACCCCCATGCTGTATATACGGGTCCCAGCTGTGCTCAGATCGACATATATCCACTCAAGAACATCGCCTGTAGGTCCTATATGGCCGTGGGTTGCATCTGGCTGGTATCACAGCTACCCCCATGCTGTATACACGGCGCCCAGCTGTGCTCAGATCGACATATATTCACTGTAGGTCCTATATGGCCGTGGGTTGCATCTGGCTGGTATCAGAGCTACCCCCAAGCTATATATACTGGGCCCAGCTGTGCTCAGATCGACATATATCCACTCAACAACATCGCCTGTAGGTCCTATATAGCCGCGGGTTGCAGCTGGCTGGTACCACAGCTACCCCCATGCTGTCTATACTTGGCCCAGCTGTGCTCAGATCGACATATATCGACTCAAGAACATCGCCTGTAGGTCCTATATGGCCGTGGGTTGCATCTGGCTGGTATCAGAGCTACCCCAATGCTGTATATACGTCGCCTAGCTGTGCTTAGATCGACATATATCCACTCAAGAACATCGCCTGTAGGTCCTATATGGCCGTGGGTGCATCTAGCTGGTATCAGAGCTACCGCCATGCTGTATATGTGCTCAGATCGACATATATCGACTCAAGAACATCGCCTGTAGGTCCTATATAGCCGTGGGTTGCAGCTGGCTGGTATAACAGCTACCCCCATGCTGTATACACGGCGCCCAGCTGTGCTCAGATCGACATATATTCACTGTAGGTCCTATATGGCCGTGGGTTGCATCTGGCTGGTATCAGAGCTACCCCCAAGCTATATATACTGGGCCCAGCTGTGCTCAGATCGACATATATCCACTCAACAACATCGCCTGTAGGTCCTATATAGCCGCGGGTTGCAGCTGGCTGGTACCACAGCTACCCCCATGCTGTCTATACTTGGCCCAGCTGTGCTCAGATCGACATATATCGACTCAAGAACATCGCCTGTAGGTCCTATATGGCCGTGGGTTGCATCTGGCTGGTATCAGAGCTACCCCAATGCTGTATATACGTCGCCTAGCTGTGCTTAGATCGACATATATCCACTCAAGAACATCGCCTGTAGGTCCTATATGGCCGTGGGTGCATCTAGCTGGTATCAGAGCTACCGCCATGCTGTATATGTGCTCAGATCGACATATATCGACTCAAGAACATCGCCTGTAGGTCCTATATAGCCGTGGGTTGCAGCTGGCTGGTATAACAGCTACCCCCATGCTGTATATACGTGGCCCAGCTGTGCTCAGATCGACATATATCGACTCAAGAACATCACCTGTAGGTCCTATATGGCCGTGGGTTGCATCTGGCTGGTATCAGAGCTACCCCCATGCTGTATATACGGGTCCCAGCTGTGCTCAGATCGACATATATCCACTCAAGAACATCGCCTGTAGGTCCTATATGGCCGTGGGTTGCATCTGGCTGGTATCACAGCTACCCCCATGCTGTATACACGGCGCCCAGCTGTGCTCAGATCGACATATATTCACTGTAGGTCCTATATGGCCGTGGGTTGCATCTGGCTGGTATCAGAGCTACCCCCAAGCTATATATACTGGGCCCAGCTGTGCTCAGATCGACATATATCCACTCAACAACATCGCCTGTAGGTCCTATATAGCCGCGGGTTGCAGCTGGCTGGTACCACAGCTACCCCCATGCTGTCTATACTTGGCCCAGCTGTGCTCAGATCGACATATATCGACTCAAGAACATCGCCTGTAGGTCCTATATGGCCGTGGGTTGCATCTGGCTGGTATCAGAGCTACCCCAATGCTGTATATACGTCGCCTAGCTGTGCTTAGATCGACATATATCCACTCAAGAACATCGCCTGTAGGTCCTATATGGCCGTGGGTGCATCTAGCTGGTATCAGAGCTACCGCCATGCTGTATATGTGCTCAGATCGACATATATCGACTCAAGAACATCGCCTGTAGGTCCTATATAGCCGTGGGTTGCAGCTGGCTGGTATAACAGCTACCCCCATGCTGTATATACGTGGCCCAGCTGTGCTCAGATCGACATATATCGACTCAAGAACATCACCTGTAGGTCCTATATGGCCGTGGGTTGCATCTGGCTGGTATCAGAGCTACCCCTATGCTGTATATACGGCGCCCAGCTGTGCTCAGATCGACATATATCCACTCAAGAACATCGCCTGTAGGTCCTATATGGCCGTGGGTTGCATCTGGCTGGTATTAGAGCTACCCCCATGCTGTATATACGGCGCCCAGCTGTGTTTAGATCGACATATATCCACTGTAGGTCCTATATGGCCGTGGGTTGCATCTGGCTGGTATCAGAGCTACCCCCATGCTGTATATACGGGTCCCAGCTGTGCTCAGATCGACATATATCCACTCAAGAACATCGCCTGTAGGTCCTATATGGACGTGGGTTGCATCTGGCTGGTATCACAGCTACCCCCATGCTGTATACACGGCGCCCAGCTGTGCTCAGATCGACATATATCGACTCAAGAACATCGCCTGTAGGTCCTTTATAGACGTGGGTTGCAGCTGGCTGGTATCACAGCTACCTCCATGCTGTATATACGTGGCCCAGCTGTGCTCAGATCGACATATATCGACTCAAGAACATCGCCTGTAGGTCCTATATGGCCGTGGGTTGCATCTGGCTGGTATCAGAGCTACCCTCATGCTGTATATACGGCGCCCAGCTGTGCTCAGATCGACATATATCCACTCAACAACATCGCCTGTAGGTCCTATATAGCCGTGGGTTGCAGCTGGCTGGTATCACAGCTACCCCCATGCTGTATATACGTGGCCCAGCGGTGCTCAGATCGACATATATCGACTCAAGAACATCGCCTGTAGGTCCTATATGGCCGTGGGTTGCATCTGATTGGTATCAGAGCTACACCCATGCTGTATATACGGCGCCCAGCTGTGCTCAGATCAACATATATCCACTCAAGAACATCGCCTGTAGGTCCTATATGGCCGTGGGTTGCATCTGGCTGGTATCAGAGCTACCCCCATGCTGTATATACGGGACCCAGCTGTGCTCAGATCGACATATATCGACTCAAGAACATCGCCTGTAGGTCCTATATAGCCGCGGGTTGCAGCTGGCTGGTACCACAGCTACCCCCATGCTGTCTATACTTGGCCCAGCTGTGCTCAGATCGACATATATCGACTCAAGAACATCGCCTGTAGGTCCTATATGGCCGTGGGTTGCATCTGGCTAGTATCAGTGCTACCCCCATGCTGTATATACGGGGCCCAGCTGTGCCCCGATCGACATATATCGACTCAAGAACATCTCCTGTAGGTCCTATATAGCCGTGGGTTGCAGCTGGCTGGTATCACAGCTACCCCCATGCTGTATATACGTGGCCCAGCGGTGCTCAGATCGACATATATCGACTCAAGAACATCGCCTGTAGGTCCTATATGGCCGTGGGTTGCATCTGATTGGTATCAGAGCTACACCCATGCTGTATATACGGCGCCCAGCTGTGCTCAGATCAACATATATCCACTCAAGAACATCGCCTGTAGGTCCTATATGGCCGTGGGTTGCATCTGGCTGGTATCAGAGCTACCCCCATGCTGTATATACGGGACCCAGCTGTGCTCAGATCGACATATATCGACTCAAGAACATCGCCTGTAGGTCCTATATAGCCGCGGGTTGCAGCTGGCTGGTACCACAGCTACCCCCATGCTGTCTATACTTGGCCCAGCTGTGCTCAGATCGACATATATCGACTCAAGAACATCGCCTGTAGGTCCTATATGGCCGTGGGTTGCATCTGGCTAGTATCAGTGCTACCCCCATGCTGTATATACGGGGCCCAGCTGTGCCCCGATCGACATATATCGACTCAAGAACATCTCCTGTAGGTCCTATATAGCCGTGGGTTGCAGCTGGCTGGTATCACAGCTACCCCCATGCTGTATATACGTGGCCCAGCTGTGCTCAGATCGACATATATCGACTCAAGAACATCGCCTGTAGGTCCTATATGGCCGTGGGTTGCATCTGACTGGTATCAGAGCTACCCCTATGCTGTATATACGGCGCCCAGCTGTGCTCTGATCGACATATATCCACTGTAGGTCCTATATGGCCGTGGGTTGTATCTGGCTGGCATCAGAGCTACCCCCATGCTGTATATACGGCGCCCAGCTGTGCTTAGATCGACATATATCCACTCAAGAACATCGCCTGTAGGTCCTATATGGCCGTGGGTTGCATCTGGCTTATATCAGAGTTCCCCCCTTGCTGTATATACGGGGCCCAGCTGTGCTCAGATCGACATATATCGACTCAAGAACATCGCCTGTAGGTCCTATATAGTCGTGGGTTGCAGCCTGGCTGGTATCACAGCTACCCCCATGCTGTATACACGGCGCCCAGCTGTGCTCAGATCGACATATATCCACTGTAGGTCCTATATGGCCGTTGGTTGCATCTGGCTGGTATCAGAGCTACCCCCATGCTGTATATACGGAGCCCAGCTGTGCTCAGATCGACATATATCGACTCAAGAACATCGCCTGTAGGTCCTATATAGCCGTGGGATGCAGCTGGCTGGTATCACAGCTACCCCCATGCTATATATACGTGGCCCAGCTGTACTGAGATCGACATATATCGACTCAAGAACATCGCCTGTAGGTCCTATATGGCCGTGGGTTGCATCTGGCCGGTATTAGAGCTACCCCCATGCTGTATATACGGCGCCCAGCTGTGCTTAGATCGAGATATATCCAATCAAGAACATCGCCTGTAGGTCCAATATGGCCGTGGGTTGCATCTAGCTGGTACAGAGCTACCGCCATGCTGTATATACGGGGCCCAGCTGTGCTCAGATCGACATATATCGACTCAAGAACATCGCCTGTAGGTCCTATATAGCCGTGGGTTGCAGCTGGCTGGTATCACAGCTACCCCCATGCTGTATATACGTGGCCCAGCTGTGCTCAGATCGACATATATCAACTCAAGAACATCGCCTGTAGGTCCTATATGGCCGTGGGTTGCATCTGGCTGGTATCAGAGCTACCCCCATGCTGTATATACGGGACCCAGCTGTGCTCAGATCGACATATATCGACTCAAGAACATCGCCTGTAGGTCCTATATAGCCGCGGGTTGCAGCTGGCTGGTACCACAGCTACCCCCATGCTGTCTATACTTGGCCCAGCTGTGCTCAGATCGACATATATCGACTCAAGAACATCGCCTGTAGGTCCTATATGGCCGTGGGTTGCATCTGGCTGGTATCAGTGCTACCCCCATGCTGTATATACGGGGCCCAGCTGTGCTCCGATCGACATATATCGACTCAAGAACATCTCCTGTAGGTCCTATATAGCCGTGGGTTGCAGCTGGCTGGTATCACAGCTACCCCCATGCTGTATATACGTGGCCCAGCTGTGCTCAGATCGACATATATCAACTCAAGAACATCGCCTGTAGGTCCTATATGGCCGTGGGTTGCATCTGGCTGGTATCAGAGCTACCCCTATGATGTATATACGGCGCCCAGCTGTGCTCAGATCGACATATATCCACTCAACAACATCGCCTGTAGGTCCTATATAGCCGCGGGTTGCAGCTGGCTGGTACCACCGCTACCCCCATGCTGTCTATACTTGGCCCAGCTGTGCTCAGATCGACATATATCGACTCAAGAACATCGCCTGTAGGTCCTATATGGCCGTGGGTTGCATCTGGCTGGTATCAGTGCTACCCCCATGCTGTATATACGGGGCCCAGCTGTGCTCCGATCGACATATATCGACTCAAGAACATCTCCTGTAGGTCCTATATAGCCGTGGGTTGCAGCTGGCTGGTATCACAGCTACCCCCATGCTGTATATACGTGGTCCAGCTGTGCTCAGATCGACATATATCGACTCAAGAACATCGCCTGTAGGTCCTATATGGCCGTGGGTTGCATCTGGCTGGTATCAGAGCTACCCCAATGCTGTATATACGGCGCCTAGCTGTGCTTAGATCGACATATATCCACTCAAGAACATCGCCTGTAGGTCCTATATGGCCGTGGGTGCATCTAGCTGGTATCAGAGCTACCGCCATGCTGTATATGTGCTCAGATCGACATATATCGACTCAAGAACATCGCCTGTAGGTCCTATATAGCCGTGGGTTGCAGCTGGCTGGTATAACAGCTACCCCCATGCTGTATATACGTGGCCCAGCTGTGCTTAGATTGACATATATCGACTCAAGAACATGGCCTGTAGGTCCTATATGGCCGTGGGTTGCATCTGGCTGGTATCAGAGCTACCCCCATGCTGTATATACGTGGCCCAGCTGTGCTTAGATTGACATATATCGACTCAAGAACATCGCCTGTAGGTCCTATATAGCCGTGGGTTGCAGCTGGCAGGTATCACAGCTACCCCCATGCTGTATATACGTGGCCCAGCTGTGCTTAGATTGACATATATCGACTCAAGAACATGGCCTGTAGGTTCTATATGGCCGTGGGTTGCATCTGATAGGTATCAGAGCTACCCCCATGCTGTATATACGGCGCCCAGCTGTGCTCAGATCGACATATATCGACACAAGAACATCGCCTGTAGGTTCTATATGGCCGTGGGTTGCATCTGATAGGTATCAGAGCTACCCCCATGCTGTATATACGTGGCCCAGCTGTGCTTAGATTGACATATATCGACTCAAGAACATCGCCTGTAGGTCCTATATAGCCGTGGGTTGCAGCTGGCAGGTATCACAGCTACCCCCATGCTGTATATACGTGGCCCAGCTGTGCTTAGATTGACATATATCGACTCAAGAACATGGCCTGTAGGTCCTATATGGCCGTGGGTTGCATCTGGCTGGTATCAGAGCTACCCCCATGCTGTATATACGTGGCCCAGCTGTGCTCAGATCGACATATATCGACTCAAGAACATCGCCTGTAGGTCCTATATAGCCGTGGGTTGCAGCTGGCAGGTATCACAGCTACCCCCATGCTGTATATACGTGGCCCAGCTGTGCTTAGATTGACATATATCGACTCAAGAACATCGCCTGTAGGTCCTATATGGCCGTGGGTTGCATCTGGCTGGTATCAGAGCTCCCCCATGCTGTATATGTAGGTCCTATATAGCCGTGGGTTGCAGCTGGCTGGTATCAGAGCTACCCCCCATGCTGTATATACGGCACCCAGCTGTGCTCAGATCGACATATATCGACTCAAGAACATCGCCTGTAGGTCCTATATGGCCGTGGGTTGCATCTGGCTGGTATCAGAGCTACCCCTATGCTGTATATACGGCGCCCAGCTGTGCTCATATCGACATATATCCACTCTAGAACATCTCCTGTAGGTCCTATATGGCCGTGGGTTGCATCTGGCTGATATCAGAGCTACCCCCATGCTGTATATACGGCGCCCAGCTGTGCTCAGATCGTCATATATCCACTCAAGAACATCGCCTGTAGGTCCTATATGGCCGTGGGTTGCATCTGGCTGGTATCAGAGGTACTCCCATGCTGTATATACGGCGCCCAGCTGTGCTCAGATCGTCATATAAACACTCAAGAACATCGCCTGTAGGTCCTATATGGCCGTGGGTTGCATCTGGCTGGTATCAGAGCTACCCCGATGCTGTATAAACGGGGCCCAGCTGTGCTCAGATCGACATATATCCACTCAAGAACATCGGATGTAGGTCCTATATGGCCGTGGGTTGCATCTGGCTGGTAACACAGCTACCCCCATGCTGTATATACGTGGCCCAGCTGTGCTCAGATCGACATATATCGACTCAAGAGCATCGCCTGTAGGTCCTATATGGCCGTGGGTTGCATCTGGCTGGTATCAGAGCTACCCCCATGCTGTATATACGGCGCCCAGCTGTGCTTAGATCGACATATATCCACTCAAGAACATCGCCTGTAGGTCCTATATGGCCGTGGGTTGCATCTAGCTGGTATCAGAGCTACCGCCATGCTGTATATACGGGGCCCAGCTGTGCTCAGATCGACATATATCGACTCAAGAACATCGCCTGTAGGTCCTATATAGCCGTGGGTTGCAGCTGGCTGGTATCACAGCTACACCCATGCTGTATATACGTGGCCCAGCTGTGCTCAGATCGACATATATCGACTCAAGAACATCGCCTGTAGGTCCTATATGGCCGTAAGTTGCATCTGGCTGGTATCAGAGCTACACCCATGCTGTATATACGGCGCCCAGCTGTGCTCAGATCGACATATATACACTCAACAACATCGCCTGTAGGTCCTATATAGCCGTGGGTTGCAGCTGGCTGGTATCACAGCTACCCCATGCTATATATACGTGGCCCAGCTGTGCTCAGATCGACATATATCGACTCAAGAACATCGCCTGTAGGTTCTATATGGCCGTGGGTTGCATCTGATGGGTATCAGAGCTACCCCCATGCTGTATATACGGCGCCCAGCTGTGCTCAGATCAACATATATCCACTCAAGAACATCGCCTGTAGGTCCTATATAGCCGCGGGTTGCAGCTGGCTGGTACCACATATATATACGGCGCCCAGCTGTGCTCAGATCAACATATATCCACTCAAGAACATCGCCTGTAGGTCCTATATAGCCGCGGGTTGCATCTGGCTGGTACCACAGCTACCCCCATGCTGTCTATACGTGGCCCAGCTGTGCTCAGATCGACATATATCGACTCAAGAACTTCGCCTGTAGGTCCTATATGGCCGTGGGTTGCATCTGGATGGTATCAGTGCTACCCCCATGCTGTATATACGGGGCCCAGCTGTGCTCGACATATATCGACTCAAGAACATCTCCTGTAGGTCCCATATAGCCGTGGGTTGCAGCTGGCTGGTATCACAGCTACCCCCATGCTGTATATACGTGGCCCAGCTGTGCTCAGATCGACATATATCGACTCAAGAACATTTCCTGTAGGTCCTATATGGCCTTGGGTTGCATCTGACTAGTATCAGAGCTACCCCCATGCTGTATATACGGCGCCCAGCTGTGCTCAGTTCGACATATATCCACTCAAGAACATCCCCTGTAGGTCCTATATGGCCGGGGGTTGCATCTGGCTGGTATCAGAGCTACCCCCATGCTGTATATACGTGGCCCAGCTGTGCTTAGATTGACATATATCGACTCAAGAACATCGCCTGTAGGTCCTATATGGCCGTGGGTTGCATCTGGCTGGTATCAGAGCTACCCCCATGCTGTATATACGGCGCCCAGCTGTGCTCAGATCGACATATATCCACTCAAGAACATCGCCTGTAGGTCCTATATAGCCGTAGGTTGCATCTGGCTGGTATCAGAGCTACCCCCATGCAGCATATACGGGGCCCAGCTGTGCTCAGATCGACATATATCGACTCAAGAACATCGCCTGTAGGTCCTATATAGCCGTGGGTTGCAGCTGGCTGGTATCACAGCTACCCCCATGCTGTATATACGTGGCCCAGCTGTGCTCAGATCGACATATATCGACTCAAGAGCATCGCCTGTGGGTCCTATATGGCCGTGGGTTGCATCTGGCTGGTATCAGAGCTACCCCCATGCTGTATATACGGCGCCCAGCTGTGCTTAGATCGACATATATCCACTCAAGAACATCGCCTGTGGGTCCTATATGGCCGAGGGTTGAATCTAGCTGGTATCAGAGCTACCGCCATGCTGTATATACGGGGCCCAGCTGTGCTGAGATCGACATATATCGACTCAAGAACATCGCCTGTAGGTCCTATATAGCCGTGGGTTACAGCTGGCTGGTATCACAGCTACCCCCATGCTGTATATACGTGGCCTAGCTGTGCTCAGATCGACATATATCGACTCAAGAACATCGCCTGTAGGTCCTATATGGCCGTGGGTTGCATCTGGCTGGCATCAGAGCTACCCCCAAGCTATATATACTGGGCCCAGCTGTGCTCAGATCGACATATATCGACTCAAGAACATCGCCTGTAGGTCCTATATAGCCGTGGGTTGCAGCTGGCTGGTATCACAGCTACCCCCATGCTGTATATACGTGGCCCAACTGTGCTCAGATCGACATATATCGACTCAAGAACATCGCCTGTAGGTCCTATATAGTCGTGGGTTGCAGCCTGGCTGGTATCAGAGCTACCCCCATGCTGTATATACGGGGCCCAGCTATCCTCAGATCGACATATATCGACTCAAGAACATCGCCTGTAGGTCCTATATGGCCGTGGGTTGCATCTGGCTGGTATCAGAGCTCCCCCATGCTGTATATACGTGGCCCAGCTGTACTCAGATCGACATATATCGACTCAAGAACATCGCCTGTAGGTCCTATATGGCCGTGGGTTGCATCTGGCTGGTATCAGAGCTACCCCCATGCTGTATATACGGGGCCCAGCTATGCTCAGATCGACATATATCGACTCAAGAACATCGCCTGTAGGTCCTATATAGCCGCGGGTTGCAGCTGGCTGGTACCACAGCTACCCCCATGCTGTCTATACGTGGCCCAGCTGTGCTCAGATCGACATATATCGACTCAAGAACATCGCCTGTAGATCCTATATGGCCGTGGGTTGCATCTGGCTGGTATCAGTGCTACCCCCATGCTGTATATACGGGGCCCAGCTGTGCTCAGATCGACATATATCGACTCAAGAACATCTCCTGTAGGTCCTATATAGCCGTGGGTTGCAGCTGGCTGGTATCACAGCTACCCCCATGCTGTATATACGTGACCTAGCTGTGCTCAGATCGACATATATCGACTCAAGAACATCGCCTGTAGGTCCTATATGGCCGTGGGTTGCATCTGACTGGTATCAGAGCTACCCCCATGCTGTATATACGGAACCCAGCTGTGCTCAGATCGACATATATCCACTCAAGAACATCGCCTGTAGGTCCTATATGGCCGTGGGTTGCATCTGGCTGGTATCAGAGCTACCCCCATGCTGTATATACGTGGCCCAGCTGTGCTCAGATCGACATATATCGACTCAAGAACATCGCCTGTAGGTCCTATATGGCCGAGGGTTGCATCTGGCTGGTATCAGAGCTACCCCCATGCTGTATATGCGGCGCCCAGCTGTGCTCAGATCGACATATATCCACTCAACAACATCGCCTGTAGGTCCTATATAGCCGTGGGTTGCAGCTGGCTGGTATCACAGCTACCCCCATGCTGTATATACGTGGCCCAGCTGTGCTCAGATCGACATATATCGACTCAAGAACATCGCCTGTAGGTCCTATATGGCCGTGGGTTGCATCTGGCTGGTATTAGAGCTACCCCCATGCTGTATATACGGCGCCCAGCTGTGTTTAGATCGACATATATCCACTGTAGGTCCTATATGGCCGTGGGTTGCATCTGGCTGGTATCAGAGCTACCCCCATGCTGTATATACGGGGCCCAGCTGTGCTCAGATCGACATATATCGACTCAAGAACATCGCCTGTAAGTCCTATATAGCCGTGGGTTGCAGCTGGCTGGTATCACAGCTACCCCCATGCGGTATATACGTGGCCCAGCTGTGCTCAGATCGACATATATCGACTCAAGAACATCACCTGTAGGTCCTATATGGCCGTGGGTTGCATCTGGCTGGTATCAGAGCTACCCCTATGCTGTATATACGGCGCCCAGCTGTGCTCAGATCGACATATATCCACTCAAAAACATCGCCTGTAGGTCCTATATGGCCGTGGGTTGCATCTGGCTGGTATCAGAGCTACCCCCATGCTGTATATACGGGGCCCAGCTGTGCTCAGATCGACATATATCGACTCAAGAACATCGCCTGTAGGTCCTATATGGCCGTGGGTTGCATCTGGCTGGTATTAGAGCTACCCCCATGCTGTATATACGGCGCCCAGCTGTGCTCAGATCGACATATATCCACTCAAGAACATCGCCTGTAGGTCCTATATGGCCGTGGGTTGCATCTGGCTGGTATCAGAGTTACCCCCATGCTGTATATACGGGGCCCAGCTGTGCTCAGATCGACATATATCCACTCAAGAACATCGCCTGTAGGTCCTATATGGCCGTGGGTTGCATCTGGCTGGTATCAGAGCTACCCCCATGCTGTATATACGGGGCCCAGCTGTGCTCAGATCGACATATATCGACTCAAGAACATCGCCTGTAAGTCCTATATAGCCGTGGGTTGCAGCTGGCTGGTATCACAGCTACCCCCATGCGGTATATACGTGGCCCAGCTGTGCTCAGATCGACATATATCGACTCAAGAACATCACCTGTAGGTCCTATATGGCCGTGGGTTGCATCTGGCTGGTATCAGAGCTACCCCTATGCTGTATATACGGCGCCCAGCTGTGCTCAGATCGACATATATCCACTCAAAAACATCGCCTGTAGGTCCTATATGGCCGTGGGTTGCATCTGGCTGGTATCAGAGCTACCCCCATGCTGTATATACGGGGCCCAGCTGTGCTCAGATCGACATATATCGACTCAAGAACATCGCCTGTAGGTCCTATATAGCCGCGGGTTGCAGCTGGCTGGTACCACAGCTACCCCCATGCTGTCTATACGTGGCCCAGCTGTGCTCAGATCGACATATATCGACTCAAGAACATCGCCTGTAGGTCCTATATGGCCGTGGGTTGCATCTGGCTGGTATCAGAGCTACCCCCATGCTGTATATACGGGGCCCAGCTGTGCTCAGATCGACATATATCCACTCAAGAACATCGCCTGTAGGTCCTATATGGCCGTGGGTTGCATCTGGCTGGTATCAGAGCTACCCCCATGCTGTATATACGGGGCCCAGCTGTGCTCAGATCGACATATATCGACTCAAGAACATCACCTGTAGGTCCTATATGGCCGTGGGTTGCATCTGGCTGGTATCAGAGCTACCCCTATGCTGTATATACGGCGCCCAGCTGTGCTCAGATCGACATATATCCACTCAAAAACATCGCCTGTAGGTCCTATATGGCCGTGGGTTGCATCTGGCTGGTATCAGAGCTACCCCCATGCAGTATATACGGCGCGCAGCTGTGCTCAGATCAACATATATCCACTCAAGAACATCGCCTGTAGGTCCTATATGGCCGTGGGTTACATCTGGCTGGCATCAGAGCTACCCCCATGCTGTATATACGGGGCCCAGCTATCCTCAGATCGACATATATCGACTCAAGAACATCGCCTGTAGGTCCTATATAGCCGCGGGTTGCAGCTGGCTGGTACCACAGCTACCCCCATGCTGTCTATACGTGGCCCAGCTGTGCTCAGATCGACATATATCGACTCAAGAACATCGCCTGTAGGTCCTATATGGCCGTGGGTTGCATCTGGCTGGTATCAGTGCTACCCCCATGCTGTATATACGGGGCCCAGCTGTGCTCAGGACGACATATATCGACTCAAGAACATCTCCTGTAGGTCCTATATAGCCGTGGGTTGCAGCTGGCTGGTATCACAGCTACCCCCATGCTGTATATACGTGGCCCAGCTGTGCTCAGATCGACATATATCGACTCAAGAACATCGCCTGTAGTTCCTATATGGCCGTGGGTTGCATCTGACTGGTATCAGAGCTACCCCCATGCTGTATATACGGCGCCCAGCTGTGCTCAGATCGATATATATATATATATATATCCACTCAAGAACATCGCCTGTAGGTCCTATATGGCCGTGGGTTGCATCTGACTGGTATCAGAGCTACCCCCATGCTGTATATACGGCGCCCAGCTGTGCTCAGATCGATATATATCCACTCAAGAACATCGCCTGTAGGTCCTATATGGCCGTGGGTTGCATCTGGCTGGTATCAGAGCTACCCCCATGCTGTATATACGTGGCCCAGCTGTGCTCAGATCGACATATATCGACTCAAGAACATCGCCTGTAGGTCCTATATGGCCGTGGGTTGCATCTGGCTGGTATCAGAGCTACCCCCATGCTGTATATACGTGGCTCAGCTGTGCTCAGATCGACATATATCGACTCAAGAACATCGCCTGTAGGTCCTATATGGCCGTGGGTTGCATCTGGCTGGTATCAGAGCTACCCCCATGCTGTATAAACGGCGCCCAGCTGTGCTCAGATCGACATATATCCACTCAACAACATCGCCTGTAGGTCCTATATAGCCGTGGGTTGCAGCTGGCTGGTATCACAGCTACCCCCATGCTGTATATACGTGGCCCAGCTATGCTCAGATCGACATATATCGACTCAAGAACATCGCCTGTAGGTCCTATATGGCCGTGGGTTGCATCTGGCTGGTATTAGAGCTACCCCCATGCTGTATATACGGCGCCCAGCTGTGTTTAGATCGACATATATCCACTCAACAACATCGCCTGTAGGTCCTATATAGCCGTGGGTTGCAGCTGGCTGGTATCACAGCTACACTAATGCTGTATATACGTGGCCCAGCTATGCTCAGATCGACATATATCGACTCAAGAACATCGCCTGTAGGTCCTATATGGCCGTGGGTTGCATCTGGCTGGTATCAGAGCTACCCCCATGCTGTATATACGGCGCCCAGCTGTGCTCAGATCGACATATATCTACTCAACAACATCCCCTGTAGGTCCTATATAGCCGTGGGTTGCAGCTGGCTGGTATCACAGCTACACTAATGCTGTATATACGTGGCCCAGCTATGCTCAGATCGACATATATCGACTCAAGAACATCGCCTGTAGGTCCTATATGGCCGTGGGTTGCATCTGGCTGGTATTAGAGCTACCCCCATGCTGTATATACGGCGCCCAGCTGTGTTTAGATCGACATATATCCACTGTAGGTCCTATATGGCCGTGGGTTGCATCTGGCTGGTATCAGAGATTCCCCCATGCTGTATATACGGGGCCCAGCTGTGCTCAGATCGACATATATCGACTCAAGAACATCGCCTGTAGGTCCTATATGGCCGTGGGTTGCATCTGGCTGGTATCAGAGCTACCCCAATGCTGTATTATACGGCGCCTAGCTGTGCTTAGATCGACATATATCCACTCAAGAACATCGCCTGTAGGTCCTATATGGCCGTGGTTGCATCTAGCTGGTATCAGAGCTACCGCCATGCTGTATATGTGCTCAGATCGACATATATCGACTCAAGAACATCGCCTGTAGGTCCTATATAGCCGTGGGTTGCAACTGGCTGGTATAACAGCTACCCCCATGCTGTATATACGTGGCCCAGCTGTGCTCAGATCGACATATATCGACTCAAGAACATCGCCTGTAGGTCCTATATGGCCGAGGGTTGCATCTGGCTGGTATCAGAGCTACCCCTATGCTGTATATACGGCGCCCAGCTGTGCTCAGATCGACATATATCCACTCAAGAACATCGCCTGTAGGTCCTATATGGCCGTGGGTTGCATCTGGCTGGTATTAGAGCTACCCCCATGCTGTATATACGGCGCCCAGCTGTGTTTAGATCGACATATATCCACTGTAGGTCCTATATGGCCGTAGGTTGCATCTGGCTGGTATCAGAGCTACCCCCATGCTCTATATACGGCGCCCAGCTGTGTTCAGATCGACATATATCCACTCAAGAACATCGCCTGTAGGTCCTATATGGCCGTGGGTTGCATCTGGCTGGTATCAGAGCTACCCCCATGCTGTATATACGGGTCCCAGCTGTGCTCAGATCGACATATATCCACTCAAGAACATCGCCTGTAGGTCCTATATGGCCGTGGGTTGCATCTGGCTGGTATCGCAGCTACCCCCATGCTGTATACACGGCGCCCAGCTGTGCTCAGATCGACATATATTCACTGTAGGTCCTATATGGCCGTGGGTTGCATCTGGCTGGTATCAGAGCTACCCCCAAGCTATATATATACTGGGCCCAGCTGTGCTCAGATCGACATATATCGACTCAAGAACATCGCCTGTAGGTCCTTTATAGCCGTGGGTTGCAGCTGGCTGGTATCACAGCTACCCCCATGCTGTATATACGTGGCCCAGCTGTGCTCAGATCGACATATATCGACTCAAGAACATCGCCTGTAAGTCCTATATAGCCGCGGGTTGCAGCTGGCTGGTACCACAGCTACCCCCATGCTGTCTATACTTGGCCCAGCTGTGCTCAGATCGACATATATCGACTAAAGAACATCGCCTGTAGGTCCTATATAGCCGTGGGTTGCAGCTGGCTGGTATCACAGCTACCCCCATGCTGTATATACGTGGCCCAGCTGTGCTCAGATCGACATATATCGACTCAAGAACATCGCCTGTAGGTCCTATATGGCCGTGGGTTGCATCTGACTGGTATCAGAGCTACCCCGATGCTGTATATACGGCGCCCAGCTGTGCTCAGATCGATATATATCCACTCAATAACATCGCCTGTAGGTCCTGTATGGCCGTGGGTTGCATCTGACTGGTATCAGAGCTACCCCCATGCTGTATATACGGCGCCCAGCTGTGCTCAGATCGATATATATATATCCACTCAAGAACATCGCCTGTAGGTCCTATATGGCCGTGGGTTGCATCTGGCTGGTATCAGAGCTACCCCCATGCTGTATATACGGCGCCCAGCTGTGCTCAGATCGACATATATCCACTCAACAACATCGCCTGTAGGTCCTATATAGCCGTGGGTTGCAGCTGGCTGGTATCACAGCTACCCCCATGCTGTATATACGTGGCCCAGCTGTGCTCAGATCGACATATATCGACTCAATAACATCGCCTGTAGGTCCTATATGGCCGTGGGTTGCATCTGGCTGGTATTAGAGCTAGCCCCATGTTGTATATACGGCGCCCAGCTGTGTTTAGATCGACATATATCCACTGTAGGTCCTATATGGCCGTGGGTTGCATCTGGCTGGTATCAGAGCTACCCCTATGCTGTATATACGGCGCCCAGCTGTGCTCAGATCGACATATATCCACTCAAGAACATCGCCTGTAGGTCCTATATGGCCGTGGGTTGCATCTGGCTGGTATCAGAGCTACCCCCATGCTGTATATACGGGTCCCAGCTGTGCTCAGATCGACATATATCCACTCAAGAACATCGCCTGTAGGTCCTATATGGCCGTGGGTTGCATCTGACTGGTATCAGAGCTACCCCCATGCTGTATACACGGCGCCCAGCTGAGCTCTGATCGACATATATTCACTGTAGGTCCTATATGGCCGTGGGTTGCATCTGGCTGGTATCAGAGCTACCCCCAAGCTATATATACTGGGCCCAGCTGTGCTCAGATCGACATATATCGACTCAAGAACATCGCCTGTAGGTCCTTTATAGCCGTGGGTTGCAGCTGGCTGGTATCACAGCTACCCCCATGCTGTATATACGTGGCCCAGCTGTGCTCAGATCGACATATATCGACTCAAGAACATCGCCTGTAGGTCCTATATGGCCGTGGGTTGCATCTGGCTGGTATCAGAGCTACCCCCATGCTGTATATACGGCGCCCAGCTGTGCTCAGATCGACATATATCCACTCAACAACATCGCCTGTAGGTCCTATATAGCCGTGGGTTGCAGCTGGCTGGTATCACAGCTACCCCCATGCTGTATATACGTGGCCCAGCGGTGCTCAGATCGACATATATCGACTCAAGAACATCGCCTGTAGGTCCTATATGGCCGTGGGTTGCATCTGATTGGTATCAGAGCTACACCCATGCTGTATATACGGCGCCCAGCTGTGCTCAGATCAACATATATCCACTCAAGAACATCGCCTGTAGGTCCTATATGGCCGTGGGTTGCATCTGGCTGGTATCAGAGCTACCCCCATGCTGTATATACGGGACCCAGCTGTGCTCAGATCGACATATATCGACTCAAGAACATCGCCTGTAGGTCCTATATAGCCGCGGGTTGCAGCTGGCTGGTACCACAGCTACCCACATGCTGTCTATACTTGGCCCAGCTGTGCTCAGATCGACATATATCGACTCAATATCGCCTGTAGGTCCTATATGGCCGTGGGTTGCATCTGGCTGGTATCAGTGCTACCCCCATGCTGTATATACGGGGCCCAGCTGTGCTCAGAACGACATATATCGACTCAAGAACATCTCCTGTAGGTCCTATATAGCCGTGGGTTGCAGCTGGCTGGTATCACAGCTACCCCCATGCTGTATATACGTGGCCCAGCTGTGCTCAGATCGACATATTTCGACTCAAGAACATCGCCTGTAGGTCCTATATGGCCGTGGGTTGCATCTGACTAGTATCAGAGCTACCCCCATGCTGTATATACGGCGCCCAGCTGAGCTCTGATCGACATATATCCACTGTAGGTCCTATATGGCCGTGGGTTGCATCTGGCTGGCATCAGAGCTACCCCCATGCTGTATATACGGCGCCCAGCTGTGCTTAGATCGACATATATCCACTCAAGAACATCGCCTGTAGGTCCTATATGGCCGTGGGTTGCATCTGGCTTATATCAGAGTTCCCCCCTTGCTGTATATACGGGGCCCAGCTGTGCTCAGATCGACATATATCGACTCAAGAACATCGATTGTAGGTCCTATATAGTCGTGGGTTGCAGCCTGGCTGGTATCACAGCTACCCCCATGCTGTATACACGGCGCCCAGCTGTGCTCAGATCGACATATATCCACTGTAGGTCCTATATGGCCGTGGGTTGCATCTGGCTGGTATCAAAGCTACCCCCATGCTGTATATACGGGGCCCAGCTGTGCTCAGATCGACATATATCGACTCAAGAACATCGCCTGTAGGTCCTATATAGCCGTGGGTTGCAGCTGGCTGGTATCACAGCTACCCCCATGCTATATATACGTGGCCTAGCTGTACTGAGATCGACATATATCGACTCAAGAACATCGCCTGTAGTTCCTATATGGCCGTGGGTTGCATCTGGCCGGTATTAGAGCTACCCCCATGCTGTATATACGGCGCCCAGCTGTGCTTAGATCGAGATATATCCAATCAAGAACATCGCCTGTAGGTCCAATATGGCCGTGGGTTGCATCTAGCTGGTACAGAGCTACCGCCATGCTGTATATACGGGGCCCAGCTGTGCTCAGATCGACATATATCGACTCAAGAACATCGCCTGTAAGTCCTATATAGCCGTGGGTTGCAGCTGGCTGGTATCACAGCTACCCCCATGCTGTATATACGTGGCCCAGCTGTGCTCAGATCGACATATATCAACTCAAGAACATCGCCTGTAGGTCCTATATGGCCGTGGGTTGCATCTGGCTGGTATCAGAGCTACCCCTATGATGTATATACGGCGCTCAGCTGTGCTCAGATCGACATATATCCACTCAAGAACAGCGCCTGTAGGTCCTATATGGCCGTGGGTTGCATCTGGCTGGTATCAGAGCTACCCCCATGCTGTATATACAGGGCCCAGCTGTGCTCAGATCGACATAAATCGACTCAAGACCATCGCCTGTAGGTCCTATATGGTCGTGGGTTGCATCTGGCAGGTATCAGAGCTACCCCCATGCTGTATATACGGCGCCCAGCTGTGCTCAGATCGACATATATCCACTCTAGAACAGCGCCTGTAGGTCCTATATGGCCGTAAGTTGCATCTGGCTGGTATCAGAGCTACCCTCATGCTGTATATACGGGGCCCAGCTGTGCTCAGATCGACATATATCCACTCAAGAACATCGCCTGTAGGTCCTATATGGCCGTGGGTTGCATCTGGCTGGTATCAGAGCTACCCCCATGCTGTATATACGGGGCCCAGCTGTGCTCAGATCGACATATATCGACTCAAGAACATCGCCTGTAGGTCCTATATGATCGTGGGTTGCATCTGGCAGGTATCAGAGCTACCCCCATGCTGTATATACCGCGCCCAGCTGTGCTCAGATCGACATATATCCACTGTATGTCCTATATGGCCGTGGGTTGCATCTGGCTGGTATCAGAGCTACCCCCATGCTGCATATACGGGGCCCAGCTGTGCTCAGATCGACATATATCGACTCAAGAACATCGCCTGTAGGTCCTATATAGCCGTGGGTTGCAGCTGGCTGGTATCACAGCTACCCCCATGCTGTATATACGTGGCCCAGCTGTGCTCAGATCGACATATATCGACTCCAGAACATCGCCTGTAGGTCCGATATGGCCGTGGGTTGCATCTGGCTGGTATCAGAGCTACCCCTATGCTGTATATACGGCGCTCAGCTGTGCTCAGATCGACATATATCGACACAAGAACATCGCCTGTAGGTTCTATATGGCCGTGGGTTGCATCTGATAGGTATCAGAGCTACCCCCATGCTGTATATACGGCGCCCAGCTGTGCTCAGATCAACATATATCCACTCAAGAACATCGCCTGTAGGTTCTATATGGCCGTGGGTTGCATCTGGCTGGTATCAGAGCTACCCCCATGCTGGATATACGGGGCCCAGCTGTGCTCAGATCGACATATATCGACTCAAGAACATCGCCTGTAGGTCCTATATAGCCGCGGGTTGCAGCTGGCTGGTGCCACAGCTACCCCCATGCTGCCTATACGTGGCCCAGCTGTGCTCAGATCGACATATATCGACTCAAGAACTACCTATATGGCCGTGGGTTGCATCTGGATGGTATCAGTGCTACCCCCATGCTATATATACGGGGCCCAGTTGTGCTCAGATCGACATATATCGACTCAAGAACATCTCCTGTAGGTCCTATATAGCCGTGGGTTGCAGCTGGCTGGTATCACAGCTACCCCCATGCTGTATATACGTGGCCCAGCTGTGCTCAGATCGACATATATCGACTCAAGAACATCGCCTGTAGGTCCTTTATAGCCGTGGGTTGCAGCTGGCTGGTATCACAGCTACCCCCATGCTGTATATACGTGGCCCAGCTGTGCTCAGATCGACATATATCGACTCAAGAACATTGCCTGTAGGTCCTATATGGCCGTGGGTTGCATCTGTCTGGTATCAGAGCTACCCCCATGCTGTATATACGGCGCCCAGCTGTGCTCAGTTCGACATATATCCACTCAACAACATCGCCTGTAGGTCCTATATAGCCGTGGGTTGCAGCTGGCTGGTATCACAGCTACCCCCATGCTGTATATGCGTGGCCCAGCGGTGCTCAGATCGACATATATCGACTCAAGAACATCGCCTGTAGGTCCTATATGGCCGTGGGTTGCATCTGATTGGTATCAGAGCTACCCCCATGCTGTATATACGGCGCCCAGCTGTGCTCAGATCAACATATATCCGCTCAAGAACATCGCCTGTAGGTCCCATATGGCCGTGGGTTGCATCTGGCTGGTATCAGTGCTACCCCCATGCTGTATATACGGGGCCCAGCTGTGCTCAGATCGACATATATCGACTCAAGAACATCTCCTGTGGGTCCTATATAGCCGTGGGTTGGAGCTGGCTGGTATCACAGCTACCCCCATGCTGTATATACGTGGCCCAGCTGTGCTCAGATCGACATATATCGACTCAAGAACATCGCCTGTAGGTCCTATATAGCCGCGGGTTGCAGCTGGCTGGTACCACAGCTACCCCCATGCTGTCTATAATTGGCCCAGCTGTGCTCAGATCGACATATATCGACTCAAGAACATCGCCTGTAGGTCCTATATGGCCGTGGGTTGCATCTGGCTGGTATCAGTGCTACCCCCATGCTGTATATACGGGGCCCAGCTGTGCTCAGATCGACATATATCGACTCAAGAACATCTCCTGTAGGTCCTATATAGCCGTGGGTTGCAGCTGGCTGGTATCACAGCTACCCCCATGCTGTATATACGTGGTCCAGCTGTGCTCAGATCGATATATATCGACTCAAGAACATCGCCTGTAGGTCCTATATGGCCGTGGGTTGCATCTGACTGGTATCAGAGCTACCCCCATGCTGTATATACGGCGCCCAGCTGTGCTCAGATCGACATATATCCATTCAAGAACATCGCCTGTAGGTCCTATATGGCCGTGGGTTGCATCTGGCTGGTATCAGAGCTACCCCCATGCTGTATATACGTTGCCCAGCTGTGCTCAGATCGACATATATCGACTCAAGAACATCGCCTGTAGGTCCTATATGGCCGTGGGTTGCATCTGGCTGGTATCAGAGCTACCCCCATGCTGTATATACGGCGCCCAGCTGTGCTCAGATCGACATATATCCACTCAACAACATCGCCTGTAGGTCCTATATAGCCGTGGGTTGCAGCTGGCTGGTATCACAGCTACCCCCATGCTGTATATACGTGGCCCAACTGTGCTCAGATCGACATATATCGACTCAAGAACATCGCCTGTAGGTCCTATATGGCCGTGGGTTGCATCTGACTGGTATCAGAGCTACCCCCATGCTGTATATACGGCGCCCAGCTGTGCTCAGATCGACATATATCCATTCAAGAACATCGCCTGTAGGTCCTATATGGCCGTGGGTTGCATCTGGCTGGTATCAGTGCTACCCCCATGCTGTATATACGGGGCCCAGCTGTGCTCAGATCGACATATATCGACTCAAGAACATCTCCTGTAGGTCCTATATAGCCGTGGGTTGCAGCTGGCTGGTATCACAGCCACCCCCATGCTGTATATACGTGGTCCAGCTGTGCTCAGATCGATATATATCGACTCAAGAACATCGCCTGTAGGTCCTATATGGCCGTGGGTTGCATCTGACTGGTATCAGAGCTACCCCCATGCTGTATATACGGCGCCCAGCTGTGCTCAGATCGACATATATCCATTCAAGAACATCGCCTGTAGGTCCTATATGGCCGTGGGTTGCATCTGACTGGTATCAGAGCTACCCCCATGCTGTATATACGGCGCCCAGCTGTGCTCAGATCGACATATATCGACTCAAGAACATCGCCTGTAGGTCCTATATGGCCGTGGGTTGCATCTGGCTGGTATCAGTGCTACCCCCATGCTGTATATACGGGGCCCAGCTGTGCTCAGATCGACATATATCGACTCAAGAACATCTCCTGTAGGTCCTATATAGCCGTGGGTTGCAGCTGGCTGGTATCACAGCCACCCCCATGCTGTATATACGTGGCCCAGCTGTGCTCAGATCGACATATATCCACTCAACAACATCGCCTGTAGGTCCTATATAGCCGTGGGTTGCAGCTGGCTGGTATCACAGCTACCCCCATGCTGTATATACGTGGCCCAACTGTGCTCAGATCGACATATATCGACTCAAGAACATCGCCTGTAGGTCCTATATGGCCTTGGGTTGCATCTGACTGGTATCAGAGCTACCCCCATGCTGTATATACGGCGCCCAGCTGTGCTCAGATCGACATATATCCACTCAAGAACATCGCCTGTAGGTCCTATATGGCCGTGGGTTGCATCTGGCTGGTATCAGAGCTACCCCCATGCTGTATATACGTGGCCCAGCTGTGCTCAGATCGACATATATCGACTCAAGAACATCGCCTGTAGGTCCTATATGGCCGTGGGTTGCATCTGGCTGGTATCAGAGCTACCCCCATGCTGTATATACAGCGCCCAGCTGTGCTCAGATCGACATATATCGACTCAAGAACATCGCCTGTAGGTCCTATATGGCCGTGGGTTGCAGCTGGCAGGTATCACAGCTAACCCCATGCTGTATATACGTGGCCCAGCTGTGCTCAGATCGACATATATCGACTCAAGAACATCGTCTGTAGGTCCTATATGGCCGTGGGTTGCATCTGGCTGGTATCAGAGCTACCCCCATGCTGTATATAAGGCGCCCAGCATTGATCAGATCGACATATATCCACTCAAGAACATCGCCTGTAGGTCCTATATAGCCGTGGGTTGCAGCTGGCTGGTATCACAGCTACCCTCATTCTGTATATACGTGGCCCAGCTGTGCTCAGATCGACATATATCGACTCAAGAACATCGCCTGTAGGTCCTATATGACCGTGGGTTGCATCTGATTGGTATCAGGTCCTATATAGCCGTGGGTGGCAGCTGGCTGGTATCACAGCCACTCCCATGCTGTATATACGTAGCCCAGCTGTGCTCAGATCGACATATATCGACTCAAGAACATCGCCTGTAGGTCCTATATGGCCGTGGGTTGCATCTGATTGGTATCAGAGCTACACCCATGCTGTATATACGGCGCCCAGCTGTGCTCAGATCAACATATATCCACTCAAGAACATCGCCTGTAGGTCCTATATGGCCGTGGGTTGCATCTGACTGGTATCAGAGCTACCCCCATGCTGTATATACGGCGCCCAGCAGTGCTCAGATCGATATATATCCACTCAAGAACATCGCCTGTAGGTCCTATATGGCCGTGGGTTGCATCTGGCTGGTATCAGAGCTACCCCCATGCTGTATATACGTGGCCCAGCTGTGCTCAGATCGACATATATCGACTCAAGAACATCGCCTGTAGGTCCTATATGGCCGTGGGTTGCATCTGGCTGGTATCAGAGCTACCCCCATGCTGTATATACGTGGCCCAGCTGTGCTCAGATCGACATATATCGACTCAAGAACATCGCCTGTAGGTCCTATATGGCCGTGGGTTGCATCTGGCTGGTATCAGAGCTACCCCCATGCTGTATATACGGCGCCCAGCTGTGCTCAGATCGACATATATCCACTCAACAACATCGCCTGTAGGTCCTATATAGCCGTGGGTTGCAGCTGGCTGGTATCACAGCTACCCCCATGCTGTATATACGTGGCCCAGCTGTGCTCAGATCGACATATATCGACTCAAGAACATCGCCTGTAGGTCCTATATGGCCGTGGGTTGCATCTGGCTGGTATTAGAGCTACCCCTATGCTGTATATACAGCGCCCAGCTGTGTTTAGATCGACATATATCGACTCAAGAACATCGCCTGTAGGTCCTATATGGCCGTGGGTTGCATCTGGCTGGTATCAGAGCTACCCCCATGCTGCATATACGGGGCACAGCTGTGCTCAGATCGACATATATCGACTCAAGAACATCGCCTGTAGGTCCTATATAGCCGTGAGTTGCAGCTGGCTGGTATCACAGCTACCTCCATGCTGTATATACGTGGCCCAGCTGTGCTCAGATCGACATATATCGACTCAAGAACATCGCCTGTAGGTCCTATATGGCCGTGGGTTGCATCTGGCTGGTATCAGAGCTACCCCAATGCTGTATATACGGCGCCTAGCTGTGCTTAGATCGACATATATCCACTCAAGAACATCGCCTGTAGGTCCTATATGGCCGTGGGTGCATCTAGCTGGTATCAGAGCTACCGCCATGCTGTATATGTGCTCAGATCGACATATATCGACTCAAGAACATCGCCTGTAGGTCCTATATAGCCGTGGGTTGCAGCTGGCTGGTATAACAGCTACCCCCATGCTGTATATACGTGGCCCAGCTGTGCTCAGATCGACATATATCGACTCAAGAACATCACCTGTAGGTCCTATATGGCCGTGGGTTGCATCTGGCTGGTATCAGAGCTACCCCTATGCTGTATATACGGCGCCCAGCTGTGCTCAGATCGACATATATCCACTCAAGAACATCGCCTGTAGGTCCTATATGGCCGTGGGTTGCATCTGGCTGGTATTAGAGCTACCCCCATGCTGTATATACGGCGCCCAGCTGTGTTTAGATCGACATATATCCACTGTAGGTCCTATATGGCCGTGGGTTGCATCTGGCTGGTATCAGAGCTACCCCCGTGCTGTATATACGGCGCCCAGCTGTGCTCAGATCGACATATATCCACTCAAGAACATCGCCTGTAGGTCCTATATGGCCGTGGGTTGCATCTGGCTGGTATCAGAGCCACCCCCATGCTGTATATACGGGTCCCAGCTGTGCTCAGATCGACATATATCCACTCAAGAACATCGCCTGTAGGTCCTATATGGCCGTGGGTTGCATCTGGCTGGTATCACAGCTACCCCCATGCTGTATACACGGCGCCCAGCTGTGCTCAGATCGACATATATTCACTGTAGGTCCTATATGGCCGTGGGTTGCATCTGGCTGGTATCAGAGCTACCCCCAAGCTATATATACTGGGCCCAGCTGTGCTCAGATCGACATATATCGACTCAAGAACATCGCCTGTAGGTCCTTTATAGACGTGGGTTGCAGCTGGCTGGTATCACAGCTACCTCCATGCTGTATATACGTGGCCCAGTTGTGCTCATATCGACATATATCGACTCAAGAACATCGCCTGTAGGTCCTATATGGCCGTGGGTTGCATCTGGCTGGTATCAGAGCTACCCCCATGCTGTATATACGGCGCCCAGCTGTGCTCAGATCGACATATATCCACTCAACAACATCGCCTGTAGGTCCTATATAGCCGTGGGTTGCAGCTGGCTGGTATCACAGCTACCCCCATGCTGTATATACGTGGCCCAGCGGTGCTCAGATCGACATATATCGACTCAAGAACATCGCCTGTAGGTCCTATATGGCCGTGGGTTGCATCTGATTGGTATCAGAGCTACACCCATGCTGTATATACGGCGCCCAGCTGTGCTCAGATCAACATATATCCACTCAAGAACATCGCCTGTAGGTCCTATATGGCCGTGGGTTGCATCTGGCTGGTATCAGAGCTACCCCCATGCTGTATATACGGGACCCAGCTGTGCTCAGATCGACATATATCGACTCAAGAACATCGCCTGTAGGTCCTATATAGCCGTGGGTTGCAGCTGGCTGGTATAACAGCTACCCCCATGCTGTATATACGTGGCCCAGCTGTGCTCAGATCGACATATATCGACTCAAGAACATCACCTGTAGGTCCTATATGGCCGTGGGTTGCATCTGGCTGGTATCAGAGCTACCCCTATGCTGTATATACGGCGCCCAGCTGTGCTCAGATCGACATATATCCACTCAAGAACATCGCCTGTAGGTCCTATATGGCCGTGGGTGCATCTAGCTGGTATCAGAGCTACCGCCATGCTGTATATGTGCTCAGATCGACATATATCGACTCAAGAACATCGCCTGTAGGTCCTTTATAGACGTGGGTTGCAGCTGGCTGGTATCACAGCTACCTCCATGCTGTATATACGTGGCCCAGCTGTGCTCAGATCGACATATATCGACTCAAGAACATCGCCTGTAGGTCCTATATGGCCGTGGGTTGCATCTGGCTGGTATCAGAGCTACCCCCATGCTGTATATACGGCGCCCAGCTGTGCTCAGATCGACATATATCCACTCAACAACATCGCCTGTAGGTCCTATATAGCCGTGGGTTGCAGCTGGCTGGTATCACAGCTACCCCCATGCTGTATATACGTGGCCCAGCGGTGCTCAGATCGACATATATCGACTCAAGAACATCGCCTGTAGGTTCTATATGGCCGTGGGTTGCATCTGATTGGTATCAGAGCTACACCCATGCTGTATATACGGCGCCCAGCTGTGATCAGATCAACATATATCCACTCAAGAACATCGCCTGTAGGTCCTATATGGCCGTGGGTTGCATCTGGCTGGTATCAGAGCTACCCCCATGCTGTATATACGGGACCCAGCTGTGCTCAGATCGACATATATCGACTCAAGAACATCGCCTGTAGGTCCTATATAGCCGCGGGTTGCAGCTGGCTGGTACCACAGCTACCCCCATGCTGTCTATACTTGGCCCAGCTGTGCTCAGATCGACATATATCGACTCAAGAACATCGCCTGTAGGTCCTATATGGCCGTGGGTTGCATCTGGCTGGTATCAGTGCTACCCCCATGCTGTATATACGGGGCCCAGCTGTGCCCCGATCGACATATATCGACTCAAGAACATCTCCTGTAGGTCCTATATAGCCGTGGGTTGCAGCTGGCTGGTATCACAGCTACCCCCATGCTGTATATACGTGGCCCAGCTGTGCTCAGATCGACATATATCGACTCAAGAATATCGCCTGTAGGTCCTATATGGCCGTGGGTTGCATCTGACTGGTATCAGAGCTACCCCTATGCTGTATATACGGCGCCCAGCTGTGCTCTGATCGACATATATCCACTGTAGGTCCTATATGGCCGTGGGTTGCATCTGGCTGGCATCAGAGCTACCCCCATGCTGTATATACGGCGCCCAGCTGTGCTTAGATCGACATATATCCACTCAAGAACATCGCCTGTAGGTCCTATATGGCCGTGGGTTGCATCTGGCTTATATCAGAGTTCCCCCCTTGCTGTATATACGGGGCCCAGCTGTACTCAGATCGACATATATCGACTCAAGAACATCGCCTGTAGGTCCTATATAGTCGTGGGTTGCAGCCTGGCTGGTATCACAGCTACCCCCATGCTGTATACACGGCGCCCAGCTGTGCTCAGATCGACATATATCCACTGTAGGTCCTATATGGCCGTGGGTTGCATCTGGCTGGTATCAGAGCTACCCCCATGCTGTATATACGTGGCCCAGCTGTGCTCAGATCGACATATATCGACTCAAGAACATCGCCTGTAGGTCCTATATGGCCGTGGGTTGCATCTGGCTGGTATCAGAGCTACCCCCATGCTGTATATACGGCGCCCAGCTGTGCTCAGATCGACATATATCCACTCAACAACATCGCCTGTAGGTCCTATATGGCCGTGGGTTGCATCTGGCTGGCATCAGAGCTACCCCCATGCTGTATATACGGCGCCCAGCTGTGCTTAGATCGACATATATCCACTCAAGAACATCGCCTGTAGGTCCTATATGGCCGTGGGTTGCATCTGGCTTATATCAGAGTTCCCCCCTTGCTGTATATACGGGGCCCAGCTGTGCTCAGATCGACATATATCGACTCAAGAACATCGCCTGTAGGTCCTATATAGTCGTGGGTTGCAGCCTCGCTGGTATCACAGCTACCCCCACGCTGTATACACGACGCCCAGCTGTGCTCAGATCGACATATATCCACTGTAGGTCCTATATGGCCGTGGGTTGCATCTGGCTGGTATCAGAGCTACCCCCATGCTGTATATACGGGGCCCAGCTGTGCTCAGATCGACATATATCGACTCAAGAACATCGCCTGTAGGTCCTATATAGCCGTGGGATGCAGCTGGCTGGTATCACAGCTACCCCCATGCTATATATACGTGGCCCAGCTGTACTGAGATCGACATATATCGACTCAAGAACATCGCCTGTAGGTCCTATATGGCCGTGGGTTGCATCTGGCCGGTATTAGAGCTACCCCCATGCTGTATATACGGCGCCCAGCTGTGCTTAGATCGAGATATATCCAATCAAGAACATCGCCTGTAGGTCCAATATGGCCGTGGGTTGCATCTAGCTGGTACAGAGCTACCGCCATGCTGTATATACGGGGCCCAGCTGTGCTCAGATCGACATATATCGACTCAAGAACATCGCCTGTAGGTCCTATATAGCCGTGGGTTGCAGCTGGCTGGTATCACAGCTACCCCCATGCTGTATATACGTGGCCCAGCTGTGCTCAGATCGACATATATCAACTCAAGAACATCGCCTGTAGGTCCTATATGGCCGTGGGTTGCATCTGGCTGGTATCAGAGCTACCCCTATGATGTATATACGGCGCTCAGCTGTGCTCAGATCGACATATATCCACTCAAGAACATCGCCTGTAGGTCCTATATGGCCGTGGGTTGCATCTGGCTGGTATCAGAGCTACCCCCATGCTGTATATATAGGGCCCAGCTGTGCTCAGATCGACATATATCGACTCAAGAACATCGCCTGTAGGTCCTATATGGCCGTTGGTTGCATCTGGCTGGTATCAGAGCTACCCTCATGCTGTATATACGGGGCCCAGCTGTGCTCAGATCGACATATATCCACTCAAGAACATCGCCTGTAGGTCCTATATGGCCGTGGGTTGCATCTGGCTGGTATCAGAGCTACCCCCGTGCTGTATATACGGGGCCCAGCTGTACTCAGATCGACATATATCGACTTAAGAACATCGCCTGTAGGTCCTATATGGTCGTGGGTTGCATCTGGCAGGTATCAGAGCTACCCCCATGCTGTATATACGGCGCCCAGCTGTGCTCAGATCGACATATATCCACTGTATGTCCTATATGGCCGTGGGTTGCATCTGGCTGGTATCAGAGCTACCCCCATGCTGCATATACGGGGCCCAGCTGTGCTCAGATCGACATATATCGACTCAAGAACATCGCCTGTAGGTCCTATATGGTCGTGGGTTGCATCTGGCAGGTATCAGAGCTACCCCCATGCTGCATATACGGGGCCCAGCTGTGCTCAGATCGACATATATCGACTCAAGAACATCGCCTGTAGGTCCTATATAGCCGTGGGTTGCAGCTGGCTGGTATCACAGCTACCCCCATGCTGTATATACGTGGCCCAGCTGTGCTCAGATCGACATATATCGACTCCAGAACATCGCCTGTAGGTCCTATATGGCCGTGGGTTGCATCTGGCTGGTATCAGAGCTATTCCTATGCTGTATATACGGCGCTCAGCTGTGCTCAGATCGACATATATCGACACAAGAACATCGCCTGTAGGTTCTATATGGCCGTGGGTTGCATCTGATAGGTATCAGAGCTACCCCCATGCTGTATATACGGCGCCCAGCTGTGCTCAGATCGACATATATCCACTCAAGAACATCGCCTGTAGGTCCTATATAGCCGTGGGTTGCAGCTGGCAGGTATCACAGCTACCCCCATGCTGTATATACGTGGCCCAGCTGTGCTTAGATTGACATATATCGACTCAAGAACATCGCCTGTAGGTCCTATATAGCCGTGGGTTGCAGCTGGCAGGTATCACAGCTACCCCCATGCTGTATATACGTGGCCCAGCTGTGCTTAGATTGACATATATCGACTCAAGAACATCGCATGTAGGTCCTATATGGCCGTGGGTTGCATCTGGCTTATATCAGAGTTCCCCCCTTGCTGTATATACGGGGCCCAGCTGTGCTCAGATCGACATATATCGACTCAAGAACATCGCCTGTAGGTCCTATATAGTCGTGGGTTGCAGCCTGGCTGGTATCACAGCTACCCCCATGCTGTATACACGGCGCCCAGCTGTGCTCAGATCGACATATATCCACTGTAGGTCCTATATGGCCGTGGGTTGCATCTGGCTGGTATCAGAGCTACCCCCATGCTGCATATACGGGGCCCAGCTGTACTCAGATCGACATATATCGACTTAAGAACATCGCCTGTAGGTCCTATATGGTCGTGGGTTGCATCTGGCAGGTATCAGAGCTACCCCCATGCTGTATAGACGGCGCCCAGCTGTGCTCAGATCGACATATATCCACTGTATGTCCTATATGGCCGTGGGTTGCATCTGGCTGGTATCAGAGCTACCCCCATGCTGCATATACGGGGCCCAGCTGTGCTCAGATCGACATATATCGACTCAAGAACATCGCCTGTAGGTCCTATATAGCCGTGGGTTGCAGCTGGCTGGTATCACAGCTACCCCCATGCTGTATATACGTGGCCCAGCTGTGCTCAGATCGACATATATCGACTCCAGAACATCGCCTGTAGGTCCTATATGGCCGTGGGTTGCATCTGGCTGGTATCAGAGCTATTCCTATGCTGTATATACGGCGCTCAGCTGTGCTCAGATCGACATATATCGACACAAGAACATCGCCTGTAGGTTCTATATGGCCGTGGGTTGCATCTGATAGGTATCAGAGCTACCCCCATGCTGTATATACGGCGCCCAGCTGTGCTCAGATCGACATATATCCACTCAAGAACATCGCCTGTAGGTCCTATATAGCCGTGGGTTGCAGCTGGCAGGTATCACAGCTACCCCCATGCTGTATATACGTGGCCCAGCTGTGCTTAGATTGACATATATCGACTCAAGAACATCGCCTGTAGGTCCTATATAGCCGTGGGTTGCAGCTGGCAGGTATCACAGCTACCCCCATGCTGTATATACGTGGCCCAGCTGTGCTTAGATTGACATATATCGACTCAAGAACATCGCATGTAGGTCCTATATGGCCGTGGGTTGCATCTGGCTTATATCAGAGTTCCCCCCTTGCTGTATATACGGGGCCCAGCTGTGCTCAGATCGACATATATCGACTCAAGAACATCGCCTGTAGGTCCTATATAGTCGTGGGTTGCAGCCTGGCTGGTATCACAGCTACCCCCATGCTGTATACACGGCGCCCAGCTGTGCTCAGATCGACATATATCCACTGTAGGTCCTATATGGCCGTGGGTTGCATCTGGCTGGTATCAGAGCTACCCCCATGCTGCATATACGGGGCACAGCTGTGCTCAGATCGACATATATCGACTCAAGAACATCGCCTGTAGGTCCTATATAGCCGTGAGTTGCAGCTGGCTGGTATCACAGCTACCTCCATGCTGTATATACGTGGCCCAGCTGTGCTCAGATCGACATATATCGACTCAAGAACATCGCCTGTAGGTCCTATATGGACGTGGGTTGCATCTGGCTGGTATCAGAGCTACCCCAATGCTGTATATACGGCGCCTAGCTGTGCTTAGATCGACATATATCCACTCAAGAACATCGCCTGTAGGTCCTATATGGCCGTGGGTGCATCTAGCTGGTATCAGAGCTACCGCCATGCTGTATATGTGCTCAGATCGACATATATCGACTCAAGAACATCGCCTGTAGGTCCTATATAGCCGTGGGTTGCAGCTGGCTGGTATAACAGCTACCCCCATGCTGTATATACGTGGCCCAGCTGTGCTCAGATCGACATATATCGACTCAAGAACATCACCTGTAGGTCCTATATGGCCGTGGGTTGCATCTGGCTGGTATCAGAGCTACCCCTATGCTGTATATACGGCGCCCAGCTGTGCTCAGATCGACATATATCCACTCAAGAACATCGCCTGTAGGTCCTATATGGCCGTGGGTTGCATCTGGCTGGTATTAGAGCTACCCCCATGCTGTATATACGGCGCCCAGCTGTGTTTAGATCGACATATATCCACTGTAGGTCCTATATGGCCGTGGGTTGCATCTGGCTGGTATCAGAGCTACCCCCATGCTGTATATACGGCGCCCAGCTGTGCTCAGATCGACATATATCCACTCAAGAACATCGCCTGTAGGTCCTATATGGCCGTGGGTTGCATCTGGCTGGTATCAGAGCTACCCCCATGCTGTATATACGGGTCCCAGCTGTGCTCAGATCGACATATATCCACTCAAGAACATCGCCTGTAGGTCCTATATGGCCGTGGGTTGCATCTGGCTGGTATCACAGCTACCCCCATGCTGTATACACGGCGCCCAGCTGTGCTCAGATCGACATATATTCACTATAGGTCCTATATGGCCGTGGGTTGCATCTGGCTGGTATCAGAGCTACCCCCAAGCTATATATACTGGGCCCAGCTGTGCTCAGATCGACATATATCGACTCAAGAACATCGCCTGTAGGTCCTTTATAGACGTGGGTTGCAGCTGGCTGGTATCACAGCTACCTCCATGCTGTATATACGTGGCCCAGTTGTGCTCAGATCGACATATATCGACTCAAGAACATCGCCTGTAGGTCCTATATGGCCGTGGGTTGCATCTGGCTGGTATCAGAGCTACCCCCATGCTGTATATACGGCGCCCAGCTGTGCTCAGATCGACATATATCCACTCAACAACATCGCCTGTAGGTCCTATATAGCCGTGGGTTGCAGCTGGCTGGTATCACAGCTACCCCCATGCTGTATATACGTGGCCCAGCGGTGCTCAGATCGACATATATCGACTCAAGAACATCGCCTGTAGGTCCTATATGGCCGTGGGTTGCATCTGATTGGTATCAGAGCTACACCCATGCTGTATATACGGCGCCCAGCTGTGCTCAGATCAACATATATCCACTCAAGAACATCGCCTGTAGGTCCTATATGGCCGTGGGTTGCATCTGGCTGGTATCAGAGCTACCCCCATGCTGTATATACGGGACCCAGCTGTGCTCAGATCGACATATATCGACTCAAGAACATCGCCTGTAGGTCCTATATAGCCGCGGGTTGCAGCTGGCTGGTACCACAGCTACCCCCATGCTGTCTATACTTGGCCCAGCTGTGCTCAGATCGACATATATCGACTCAAGAACATCGCCTGTAGGTCCTATATGGCCGTGTGTTGCATCTGGCTGGTATCAGTGCTACCCCCATGCTGTATATACGGGGCCCAGCTGTGCTCCGATCGACATATATCGACTCAAGAACATCTCCTGTAGGTCCTATATAGCCGTGGGTTGCAGCTGGCTGGTATCACAGCTACCCCCATGCTGTATATACGTGGCCCAGCTGTGCTCAGATCGACATATATCAACTCAAGAACATCGCCTGTAGGTCCTATATGGCCGTGGGTTGCATCTGGCTGGTATCAGAGCTACCCCTATGATGTATATACGGCGCCCAGCTGTGCTCAGATCGACATATATCCACTCAACAACATCGCCTGTAGGTCCTATATAGCCGCGGGTTGCAGCTGGCTGGTACCACAGCTACCCCCATGCTGTCTATACTTGGCCCAGCTGTGCTCAGATCGACATATATCGACTCAAGAACATCGCCTGTAGGTCCTATATGGCCGTGGGTTGCATCTGGCTGGTATCAGAGCTACCCCAATGCTGTATATACGGCGCCTAGCTGTGCTTAGATCGACATATATCCACTCAAGAACATCGCCTGTAGGTCCTATATGGCCGTGGGTTGCATCTGGCTGGTATTAGAGCTACCCCCATGCTGTATATACGGCGCCCAGCTGTGTTTAGATCGACATATATCCACTGTAGGTCCTATATGGCCGTGGGTTGCATCTGGCTGGTATCAGAGCTACCCCCATGCTGTATATACGGCGCCCAGCTGTGCTCAGATCGACATATATCCACTCAAGAACATCGCCTGTAGGTCCTATATGGCCGTGGGTTGCATCTGGCTGGTATCAGAGCTACCCCCATGCTGTATATACGGGTCCCAGCTGTGCTCAGATCGACATATATCCACTCAAGAACATCGCCTGTAGGTCCTATATGGCCGTGGGTTGCATCTGGCTGGTATCAGAGCTACCCCCATGCTGTATATACGGGTCCCAGCTGTGCTCAGATCGACATATATCCACTCAAGAACATCGCCTGTAGGTCCTATATGGCCGTGGGTTGCATCTGGCTGGTATCACAGCTACCCCCATGCTGTATACACGGCGCCCAGCTGTGCTCAGATCGACATATATTCACTGTAGGTCCTATATGGCCGTGGGTTGCATCTGGCTGGTATCAGAGCTACCCCCAAGCTATATATACTGGGCCCAGCTGTGCTCAGATCGACATATATCGACTCAAGAACATCGCCTGTAGGTCCTTTATAGACGTGGGTTGCAGCTGGCTGGTATCACAGCTACCTCCATGCTGTATATACGTGGCCCAGTTGTGCTCAGATCGACATATATCGACTCAAGAACATCGCCTGTAGGTCCTATATGGCCGTGGGTTGCATCTGGCTGGTATCAGAGCTACCCCCATGCTGTATATACGGCGCCCAGCTGTGCTCAGATCGACATATATCCACTCAACAACATCGCCTGTAGGTCCTATATAGCCGTGGGTTGCAGCTGGCTGGTATCACAGCTACCCCCATGCTGTATATACGTGGCCCAGCGGTGCTCAGATCGACATATATCGACTCAAGAACATCGCCTGTAGGTCCTATATGGCCGTGGGTTGCATCTGATTGGTATCAGAGCTACACCCATGCTGTATATACGGCGCCCAGCTGTGCTCAGATCAACATATATCCACTCAAGAACATCGCCTGTAGGTCCTATATGGCCGTGGGTTGCATCTGGCTGGTATCAGAGCTACCCCCATGCTGTATATACGGGACCCAGCTGTGCTCAGATCGACATATATCGACTCAAGAACATCGCCTGTAGGTCCTATATAGCCGCGGGTTGCAGCTAGCTGGTACCACAGCTACCCCCATGCTGTCTATACTTGGCCCAGCTGTGCTCAGATCGACATATATCGACTCAAGAACATCGCCTGTAGGTCCTATATGGCCGTGTGTTGCATCTGGCTGGTATCAGTGCTACCCCCATGCTGTATATACGGGGCCCAGCTGTGCTCCGATCGACATATATCGACTCAAGAACATCTCCTGTAGGTCCTATATAGCCGTGGGTTGCAGCTGGCTGGTATCACAGCTACCCCCATGCTGTATATACGTGGCCCAGCTGTGCTCAGATCGACATATATCAACTCAAGAACATCGCCTGTAGGTCCTATATGGCCGTGGGTTGCATCTGGCTGGTATCAGAGCTACCCCTATGATGTATATACGGCGCCCAGCTGTGCTCAGATCGACATATATCCACTCAACAACATCGCCTGTAGGTCCTATATAGCCGCGGGTTGCAGCTGGCTGGTACCACAGCTACCCCCATGCTGTCTATACTGGGCCCAGCTGTGCTCAGATCGACATATATCGACTCAAGAACATCGCCTGTAGGTCCTATATGGCCGTGGGTTGCATCTGGCTGGTATCAGAGCTACCCCAATGCTGTATATACGGCGCCTAGCTGTGCTTAGATCGACATATATCCACTCAAGAACATCGCCTGTAGGTCCTATATGGCCGTGGGTTGCATCTGGCTGGTATTAGAGCTACCCCCATGCTGTATATACGGCGCCCAGCTGTGTTTAGATCGACATATATCCACTGTAGGTCCTATATGGCCGTGGGTTGCATCTGGCTGGTATCAGAGCTACCCCCATGCTGTATATACGGCGCCCAGCTGTGCTCAGATCGACATATATCCACTCAAGAACATCGCCTGTAGGTCCTATATGGCCGTGGGTTGCATCTGGCTGGTATCAGAGCTACCCCCATGCTGTATATACGGGTCCCAGCTGTGCTCAGATCGACATATATCCACTCAAGAACATCGCCTGTAGGTCCTATATGGCCGTGGGTTGCATCTGGCTGGTATCACAGCTACCCCCATGCTGTATACACGGCGCCCAGCTGTGCTCAGATCGACATATATTCACTGTAGGTCCTATATGGCCGTGGGTTGCATCTGGCTGGTATCAGAGCTACCCCCAAGCTATATATACTGGGCCCAGCTGTGCTCAGATCGACATATATCGACTCAAGAACATCGCCTGTAGGTCCTTTATAGACGTGGGTTGCAGCTGGCTGGTATCACAGCTACCTCCATGCTGTATATACGTGGCCCAGCTGTGCTCAGATCGACATATATCGACTCAAGAACATCGCCTGTAGGTCCTATATGGCCGTGGGTTGCATCTGGCTGGTATCAGAGCTACCCCCATGCTGTATATACGGCGCCCAGCTGTGCTCAGATCGACATATATCCACTCAACAACATCGCCTGTAGGTCCTATATAGCCGTGGGTTGCAGCTGGCTGGTATCACAGCTACCTCCATGCTGTATATACGGGACCCAGCTGTGCTCAGATCGACATATATCGACTCAAGAACATCGCCTGTAGGTCCTATATAGCCGCGGGTTGCAGCTGGCTGGTACCACAGCTACCCCCATGCTGTCTATACTTGGCCCAGCTGTACTCAGATCGACATATATCGACTCAAGAACATCGCCTGTAGGTCCTATATGGCCGTGGGTTGCATCTGGCTGGTATCAGTGCTACCCCCATGCTGTATATACGGGGCCCAGCTGTGCCCCGATCGACATATATCGACTCAAGAACATCTCCTGTAGGTCCTATATAGCCGTGGGTTGCAGCTGGCTGGTATCACAGCTACCCCCATGCTGTATATACGTGGCCCAGCTGTGCTCAGATCGACATATATCGACTCAAGAACATCGCCTGTAGGTCCTATATGGCCGTGGGTTGCATCTGACTGGTATCAGAGCTACCCCTATGCTGTATATACGGCGCCCAGCTGTGCTCTGATCGACATATATCCACTGTAGGTCCTATATGGCCGTGGGTTGCATCTGGCTGGCATCAGAGCTACCCCCATGCTGTATATACGGCGCCCAGCTGTGCTTAGATCGACATATATCCACTCAAGAACATCGCCTGTAGGTCCTATATGGCCGTGGGTTGCATCTGGCTTATATCAGAGTTCCCCCCTTGCTGTATATACGGGGCCCAGCTGTGCTCAGATCGACATATATCGACTCAAGAACATCGCCTGTAGGTCCTATATAGTCGTGGGTTGCAGCCTGGCTGGTATCACAGCTACCCCCATGCTGTATACACGGCGCCCAGCTGTGTTCAGATCGACATATATCCACTGTAGGTCCTATATGGCCGTGGGTTGCATCTGGCTGGTATCAGAGCTACCCCCATGCTGTATATACGGAGCCCAGCTGTGCTCAGATCGACATATATCGACTCAAGAACATCGCCTGTAGGTCCTATATAGCCGTGGGATGCAGCTGGCTGGTATCACAGCTACCCCCATGCTATATATACGTGGCCCAGCTGTACTGAGATCGACATATATCGACTCAAGAACATCGCCTGTAGGTCCTATATGGCCGTGGGTTGCATCTGTCCGGTATTAGAGCTACCCCCATGCTGTATATACGGCGCCCAGCTGTGCTTAGATCGAGATATATCCAATCAAGAACATCGCCTGTAGGTCCTATATGGCCGTGGGTTGCATCTGGCTGGTATCAGAGCTACCCCCAAGCTATATATACTGGGCCCAGCTGTGCTCAGATCGACATATATCGACTCAAGAACATCGCCTGTAGGTCCTTTATAGACGTGGGTTGCAGCTGGCTGGTATCACAGCTACGTCCATGCTGTATATACGTGGCCCAGTTGTGCTCAGATCGACATATATCGACTCAAGAACATCGCCTGTAGGTCCTATATGGCCGTGGGTTGCATCTGGCTGGTATCAGAGCTACCCCCATGCTGTATATACGGCGCCCAGCTGTGCTCAGATCGACATATATCCACTCAACAACATCGCCTGTAGGTCCTATATAGCCGTGGGTTGCAGCTGGCTGGTATCACAGCTACCCCCATGCTGTATATACGTGGCCCAGCGGTGCTCAGATCGACATATATCGACTCAAGAACATCGCCTGTAGGTCCTATATGGCCGTGGGTTGCATCTGATTGGTATCAGAGCTACACCCATGCTGTATATACGGCGCCCAGCTGTGCTCAGATCAACATATATCCACTCAAGAACATCGCCTGTAGGTCCTATATGGCCGTGGGTTGCATCTGGCTGGTATCAGAGCTACCCCCATGCTGTATATACGGGACCCAGCTGTGCTCAGATCGACATATATCGACTCAAGAACATCGCCTGTAGGTCCTATATAGCCGCGGGTTGCAGCTGGCTGGTACCACAGCTACCCCCATGCTGTCTATACTTGGCCCAGCTGTGCTCAGATCGACATATATCGACTCAAGAACATCGCCTGTAGGTCCTATATGGCCGTGGGTTGCATCTGGCCGGTATTAGAGCTACCCCCATGCTGTATATACGGCGCCCAGCTGTGCTTAGATCGAGATATATCCAATCAAGAACATCGCCTGTAGGTCCTATATGGCCGTGGGTTGCATCTGGCTGGTATCAGAGCTACCCCCAAGCTATATATACTGGGCCCAGCTGTGCTCAGATCGACATATATCGACTCAAGAACATCGCCTGTAGGTCCTTTATAGACGTGGGTTGCAGCTGGCTGGTATCACAGCTACGTCCATGCTGTATATACGTGGCCCAGTTGTGCTCAGATCGACATATATCGACTCAAGAACATCGCCTGTAGGTCCTATATGGCCGTGGGTTGCATCTGGCTGGTATCAGAGCTACCCCCATGCTGTATATACGGCGCCCAGCTGTGCTCAGATCGACATATATCCACTCAACAACATCGCCTGTAGGTCCTATATAGCCGTGGGTTGCAGCTGGCTGGTATCACAGCTACCCCCATGCTGTATATACGTGGCCCAGCGGTGCTCAGATCGACATATATCGACTCAAGAACATCGCCTGTAGGTCCTATATGGCCGTGGGTTGCATCTGATTGGTATCAGAGCTACAACCATGCTGTATATACGGCGCCCAGCTGTGCTCAGATCAACATATATCCACTCAAGAACATCGCCTGTAGGTCCTATATGGCCGTGGGTTGCATCTGGCTGGTATCAGAGCTACCCCCATGCTGTATATACGGGACCCAGCTGTGCTCAGATCGACATATATCGACTCAAGAACATCGCCTGTAGGTCCTATATAGCCGCGGGTTGCAGCTGGCTGGTACCACAGCTACCCCCATGCTGTCTATACTTGGCCCAGCTGTGCTCAGATCGACATATATCGACTCAAGAACATCGCCTGTAGGTCCTATATGGCCGTGTGTTGCATCTGGCTGGTATCAGTGCTACCCCCATGCTGTATATACGGGGCCCAGCTGTGCTCCGATCGACATATATCGACTCAAGAACATCTCCTGTAGGTCCTATATAGCCGTGGGTTGCAGCTGGCTGGTATCACAGCTACCCCCATGCTGTATATACGTTTCCCAGCTTTGCTCAGATCGACATATATCAACTCAAGAACATCGCCTGTAGGTCCTATATGGCCGTGGGTTGCATCTGGCTGGTATCAGAGCTACCCCTATGATGTATATACGGCGCCCAGCTGTGCTCAGATCGACATATATCCACTCAACAACATCGCCTGTAGGTCCTATATAGCCGCGGGTTGCAGCTGGCTGGTACCACAGCTACCCCCATGCTGTCTATACTTGGCCCAGCTGTGCTCAGATCGACATATATCGACTCAAGAACATCGCCTGTAGGTCCTATATGGCCGTGGGTTGCATCTGGCTGGTATCAGAGCTACCCCAATGCTGTATATACGGCGCCTAGCTGTGCTTAGATCGACATATATCCACTCAAGAACATCGCCTGTATGTCCTATATGGCCGTGGGTTGCATCTGGCTGGTATTAGAGCTACCCCCATGCTGTATATACGGCGCCCAGCTGTGTTTAGATCGACATATATCCACTGTAGGTCCTATATGGCCGTGGGTTGCATCTGGCTGGTATCAGAGCTACCCCCATGCTGTATATACGGCGCCCAGCTGTGCTCAGATCGACATATATCCACTCAAGAACATCGCCTGTAGGTCCTATATGGCCGTGGGTTGCATCTGGCTGGTATCAGAGCTACCCCCATGCTGTATATACGGGTCCCAGCTGTGCTCAGATCGACATATATCCACTCAAGAACATCGCCTGTAGGTCCTATATGGCCGTGGGTTGCATCTGGCTGGTATCAGAGCTACCCCCATGCTGTATATACGGGTCCCAGCTGTGCTCAGATCGACATATATCCACTCAAGAACATCGCCTGTAGGTCCTATATGGCCGTGGGTTGCATCTGGCTGGTATCACAGCTACCCCCATGCTGTATACACGGCGCCCAGCTGTGCTCAGATCGACATATATTCACTGTAGGTCCTATATGGCCGTGGGTTGCATCTGGCTGGTATCAGAGCTACCCCCAAGCTATATATACTGGGCCCAGCTGTGCTCAGATCGACATATATCGACTCAAGAACATCGCCTGTAGGTCCTTTATAGACGTGGGTTGCAGCTGGCTGGTATCACAGCTACCTCCATGCTGTATATACGTGGCCCAGTTGTGCTCAGATCGACATATATCGACTCAAGAACATCGCCTGTAGGTCCTATATGGCCGTGGGTTGCATCTGGCTGGTATCAGAGCTACCCCCATGCTGTATATACGGCGCCCAGCTGTGCTCAGATCGACATATATCCACTCAACAACATCGCCTGTAGGTCCTATATAGCCGTGGGTTGCAGCTGGCTGGTATCACAGCTACCCCCATGCTGTATATACGTGGCCCAGCGGTGCTCAGATCGACATATATCGACTCAAGAACATCGCCTGTAGGTCCTATATGGCCGTGGGTTGCATCTGATTGGTATCAGAGCTACACCCATGCTGTATATACGGCGCCCAGCTGTGCTCAGATCAACATATATCCACTCAAGAACATCGCCTGTAGGTCCTATATGGCCGTGGGTTGCATCTGGCTGGTATCAGAGCTACCCCCATGCTGTATATACGGGACCCAGCTGTGCTCAGATCGACATATATCGACTCAAGAACATCGCCTGTAGGTCCTATATAGCCGCGGGTTGCAGCTGGCTGGTACCACAGCTACCCCCATGCTGTCTATACTTGGCCCAGCTGTGCTCAGATCGACATATATCGACTCAAGAACATCGCCTGTAGGTCCTATATGGCCGTGTGTTGCATCTGGCTGGTATCAGTGCTACCCCCATGCTGTATATACGGGGCCCAGCTGTGCTCCGATCGACATATATCGACTCAAGAACATCTCCTGTAGGTCCTATATAGCCGTGGGTTGCAGCTGGCTGGTATCACAGCTACCCCCATGCTGTATATACGTGGCCCAGCTGTGCTCAGATCGACATATATCAACTCAAGAACATCGCCTGTAGGTCCTATATGGCCGTGGGTTGCATCTGGCTGGTATCAGAGCTACCCCTATGATGTATATACGGCGCCCAGCTGTGCTCAGATCGACATATATCCACTCAACAACATCGCCTGTAGGTCCTATATAGCCGCGGGTTGCAGCTGGCTGGTACCACAGCTACCCCCATGCTGTCTATACTTGGCCCAGCTGTGCTCAGATCGACATATATCGACTCAAGAACATCGCCTGTAGGTCCTATATGGCCGTGGGTTGCATCTGGCTGGTATCAGAGCTACCCCAATGCTGTATATACGGCGCCTAGCTGTGCTTAGATCGACATATATCCACTCAAGAACATCGCCTGTAGGTCCTATATGGCCGTGGGTTGCATCTGGCTGGTATTAGAGCTACCCCCATGCTGTATATACGGCGCCCAGCTGTGTTTAGATCGACATATATCCACTGTAGGTCCTATATGGCCGTGGGTTGCATCTGGCTGGTATCAGAGCTACCCCCATGCTGTATATACGGCGCCCAGCTGTGCTCAGATCGACATATATCCACTCAAGAACATCGCCTGTAGGTCCTATATGGCCGTGGGTTGCATCTGGCTGGTATCAGAGCTACCCCCATGCTGTATATACGGGTCCCAGCTGTGCTCAGATCGACATATATCCACTCAAGAACATCGCCTGTAGGTCCTATATGGCCGTGGGTTGCATCTGGCTGGTATCACAGCTACCCCCATGCTGTATACACGGCGCCCAGCTCTGCTCAGATCGACATATATTCACTGTAGGTCCTATATGGCCGTGGGTTGCATCTGGCTGGTATCAGAGCTACCCCCAAGCTATATATACTGGGCCCAGCTGTGCTCAGATCGACATATATCGACTCAAGAACATCGCCTGTAGGTCCTTTATAGACGTGGGTTGCAGCTGGCTGGTATCACAGCTACCTCCATGCTGTATATACGTGGCCCAGCTGTGCTCAGATCGACATATATCGACTCAAGAACATCGCCTGTAGGTCCTATATGGCCGTGGGTTGCATCTGGCTGGTATCAGAGCTACCCCCATGCTGTATATACGGCGCCCAGCTGTGCTCAGATCGACATATATCCACTCAACAACATCGCCTGTAGGTCCTATATAGCCGTGGGTTGCAGCTGGCTGCTATCACAGCTACCTCCATGCTGTATATACGTGGCCCAGCGGTGCTCAGATCGACATATATCGACTCAAGAACATCGCCTGTAGGTCCTATATGGCCGTGGGTTGCATCTGATTGGTATCAGAGCTACACCCATGCTGTATATACGGCGCCCAGCTGTGCTCAGATCAACATATATCCACTCAAGAACATCGCCTGTAGGTCCTATATGGCCGTGGGTTGCATCTGGCTGGTATCAGAGCTACCCCCATGCTGTATATACGGGACCCAGCTGTGCTCAGATCGACATATATCGACTCAAGAACATCGCCTGTAGGTCCTATATAGCCGCGGGTTGCAGCTGGCTGGTACCACAGCTACCCCCATGCTGTCTATACTTGGCCCAGCTGTACTCAGATCGACATATATCGACTCAAGAACATCGCCTGTAGGTCCTATATGGCCGTGGGTTGCATCTGGCTGGTATCAGTGCTACCCCCATGCTGTATATACGGGGCCCAGCTGTGCCCCGATCGACATATATCGACTCAAGAACATCTCCTGTAGGTCCTATATAGCCGTGGGTTGCAGCTGGCTGGTATCACAGCTACCCCCATGCTGTATATACGTGGCCCAGCTGTGCTCAGATCGACATATATCGACTCAAGAACATCGCCTGTAGGTCCTATATGGCCGTGGGTTGCATCTGACTGGTATCAGAGCTACCCCTATGCTGTATATACGGCGCCCAGCTGTGCTCTGATCGACATATATCCACTGTAGGTCCTATATGGCCGTGGGTTGCATCTGGCTGGCATCAGAGCTACCCCCATGCTGTATATACGGCGCCCAGCTGTGCTTAGATCGACATATATCCACTCAAGAACATCGCCTGTAGGTCCTATATGGCCGTGGGTTGCATCTGGCTTATATCAGAGTTCCCCCCTTGCTGTATATACGGGGCCCAGCTGTGCTCAGATCGACATATATCGACTCAAGAACATCGCCTGTAGGTCCTATATAGTCGTGGGTTGCAGCCTGGCTGGTATCACAGCTACCCCCATGCTGTATACACGGCGCCCAGCTGTGTTCCGATCGACATATATCCACTGTAGGTCCTATATGGCCGTGGGTTGCATCTGGCTGGTATCAGAGCTACCCCCATGCTGTATATACGGAGCCCAGCTGTGCTCAGATCGACATATATCGACTCAAGAACATCGCCTGTAGGTCCTATATAGCCGTGGGATGCAGCTGGCTGGTATCACAGCTACCCCCATGCTATATATACGTGGCCCAGCTGTACTGAGATCGACATATATCGACTCAAGAACATCGCCTGTAGGTCCTATATGGCCGTGGGTTGCATCTGGCCGGTATTAGAGCTACCCCCATGCTGTATATACGGCGCCCAGCTGTGCTTAGATCGAGATATATCCAATCAAGAACATCGCCTGTAGGTCCAATATGGCCGTGGGTTGCATCTAGCTGGTACAGAGCTACCGCCATGCTGTATATACGGGGCCCAGCTGTGCTCAGATCGACATATATCGACTCAAGAACATCGCCTGTAGGTCCTATATAGCCGTGGGTTGCAGCTGGCTGGTATCACAGCTACCCCCATGCTGTATATACGTGGCCCAGCTGTGCTCAGATCGACATATATCAACTCAAGAACATCGCCTGTAGGTCCTATATGGCCGTGGGTTGCATCTGGCTGGTATCAGAGCTACCCCCATGCTGTATATACGGGACCCAGCTGTGCTCAGATCGACATATATCGACTCAAGAACATCGCCTGTAGGTCCTATATAGCCGCGGGTTGCAGCTGGCTGGTACCACAGCTACCCCCATGCTGTCTATACTTGGCCCAGCTGTGCTCAGATCGACATATATCGACTCAAGAACATCGCCTGTAGGTCCTATATGGCCGTGGGTTGCATCTGGCTGGTATCAGTGCTACCCCCATGCTGTATATACGGGGCCCAGCTGTGCTCCGATCGACATATATCGACTCAAGAACATCTCCTGTAGGTCCTATATAGCCGTGGGTTGCAGCTGGCTGGTATCACAGCTACCCCCATGCTGTATATACGTGGCCCAGCTGTGCTCAGATCGACATATATCAACTCAAGAACATCGCCTGTAGGTCCTATATGGCCGTGGGTTGCATCTGGCTGGTATCAGAGCTACCCCTATGATGTATATACGGCGCCCAGCTGTGCTCAGATCGACATATATCCACTCAACAACATCGCCTGTAGGTTCTATATAGCCGCGGGTTGCAGCTGGCTGGTACCACAGCTACCCCCATGCTGTCTATACTTGGCCCAGCTGTGCTCAGATCGACATATATCGACTCAAGAACATCGCCTGTAGGTCCTATATGGCCGTGGGTTGCATCTGGCTGGTATCAGTGCTACCCCCATGCTGTATATACGGGGCCCAGCTGTGCTCCGATCGACATATATCGACTCAAGAACATCTCCTGTAGGTCCTATATAGCCGTGGGTTGCAGCTGGCTGGTATCACAGCTACCCCCATGCTGTATATACGTGGTCCAGCTGTGCTCAGATCGACATATATCGACTCAAGAACATCGCCTGTAGGTCCTATATGGCCGTGGGTTGCATCTGGCTGGTATCAGAGCTACCCCCATGCTGTATATACGGCGCCCAGCTGTGCTCAGTTCGACATATATCCACTCAAGAACATCCCCTGTAGGTCCTATATGGCCGGGGGTTGCATCTGGCTGGTATCAGAGCTACCCCCATGCTGTATATACGTGGCCCAGCTGTGCTTAGATTGACATATATCGACTCAAGAACATCGCCTGTAGGTCCTATATGGCCGTGGGTTGCATCTGGCTGGTATCAGAGCTACCCCCATGCTGTATATACGGCGCCCAGCTGTGCTCAGATCGACATATATCCACTCAAGAACATCGCCTGTAGGTCCTATATAGCCGTGGGTTGCATCTGGCTGGTATCAGAGCTACCCCCATGCAGCATATACGGGGCCCAGCTGTGCTCAGATCGACATATATTGACTCAAGAACATCGCCTGTAGGTCCTATATAGCCGTGGGTTGCAGCTGGCTGGTATCACAGCTACCCCCATGCTGTATATACGTGGCCCAGCTGTGCTCAGATCGACATATATCGACTCAAGAGCATCGCCTGTGGGTCCTATATGGCCGTGGGTTGCATCTGGCTGGTATCAGAGCTACCCCCATGCTGTATATACGGCGCCCAGCTGTGCTTAGATCGACATATATCCACTCAAGAACATCGCCTGTGGGTCCTATATGGCCGAGGGTTGAATCTAGCTGGTATCAGAGCTACCGCCATGCTGTATATACGGGGCCCAGCTGTGCTCAGATCGACATATATCGACTCAAGAACATCGCCTGTAGGTGCTATATAGCCGTGGGTTACAGCTGGCTGGTATCACAGCTACCCCCATGCTGTATATACGTGGCCTAGCTGTGCTCAGATCGACATATATCGACTCAAGAACATCGCCTGTAGGTCCTATATGGCCGTGGGTTGCATCTGGCTGGTATCAGAGCTACCCCTATGCTGTATATACGGCGCCCAGCTGTGCTCAGATCGACATATATCCACTCTAGAACATCTCCTGTAGGTCTTATATGGCCGTGGGTTGCATCTGGCTGATATCAGAGCTACCCCCATGCTGTATATACGGCGCCCAGCTGTGCTCAGATCGTCATATATCCACTCAAGAACATCGCCTGTAGGTCCTATATGGCCGTGGGTTGCATCTGGCTGGTATCAGAGGTACCCCCATGCTGTATATACGGCGCCCAGCTGTGCTCAGATCGTCATATATCCACTCAAGAACATAACCTGTAGGTCCTATATGGCCATGGGTTGCATCTGGCTGGTATCAGAGCTACCCCGATGCTGTATATACGGGGCCCAGCTGTGCTCAGATCGACATATATCGACTCAAGAACATCGCCTGTAGGTCCTATATAGCCGTGGGTTGCAGCTGGCTGGTATCACAACTACCCCCATGCTGTATATACGTGGCCCAGCTGTGCTCAGATCGACATATATCGACTCAAGAACATCGCCTGTAGGTCCTATATAGCAGTGGGTTGCAGCTGGCTGGTATCACAGCTACCCCCATGCTGTATATACGTGGCCCAGCTGTGCTCAGATCGACATATATCGACTCAAGAACATCGCCTGTAGGTCCTATATGGCCGTGGGTTGCATCTGACTGGTATCAGAGCTACCCCTATGATGGAAATACGGCGCCCAGCTGAGCTCAGATCGACATATATCCACTCAAGAACATCGCCTGTAGGTCCTATATGGCCGTGGGTTGCATCTGGCTTGTATTAGAGCTACCCCCATGCTGTATATACGGCGCCCAGCTGTGCTCAGATCGACATATATCTACTGTAGGTCCTATATGGCCGTGGGTTGCATCTGGCTGGTAACACAGCTACCCCCATGCTGTATATACGTGGCCCAGCTGTGCTCAGATCGACATATATCGACTCAAGAGCATCGCCTGTAGGTCCTATATGGCCGTGGGTTGCATCTGGCTGGTATCAGAGCTACCCCCATGCTGTATATACGGCGCCCAGCTGTGCTTAGATCGACATATATCCACTCAAGAACATCGCCTGTAGGTCCTATATGGCCGTGGGTTGCATCTAGCTGGTATCAGAGCTACCGCCATGCTGTATATACGGGGCCCAGCTGTGCTCAGATCGACATATATCGACTCAAGAACATCGCCTGTAGGTCCTATATAGCCGTGGGTTGCAGCTGGCTGGTATCACAGCTACACCCATGCTGTATATACGTGGCCCAGCTGTGCTCAGATCGACATATATCGACTCAAGAACATCGCCTGTAGGTTCTATATGGCCGTGGGTTGCATCTGATAGGTATCAGAGCTACCCCCATGCTGTATATACGGCGCCCAGCTGTGCTCAGATCAACATATATCCACTCAAGAACATCGCCTGTAGGTCCTATATAGCCGCGGGTTGAAGCTGGCTGGTACCACATATATATACGGCGCCCAGCTGTGCTCAGATCAACATATATCCACTCAAGAACATCGCCTGTAGGTCCTATATAGCCGCGGGTTGCATCTGGCTGGTACCACAGCTACCCCCATGCTGTCTATACGTGGCCCAGCTGTGCTCAGATCGACATATATCGACTCAAGAACTTCGCCTGTAGGTCCTATATGGCCGTGGGTTGCATCTGGATGGTATCAGTGCTACCCCCATGCTGTATATACGGGGCCCAGCTGTGCTCAGATCGACATATATCGACTCAAGAACATCTCCTGTAGGTCCCATATAGCCGTGGGTTGCAGCTGGCTGGTATCACAGCTACCCCCATGCTGTATATACGTGGCCCAGCTGCGCTCAGATCGACATATATCGACTCAAGAACATTTCCTGTAGGTCCTATATGGCCGTGGGTTGCAGCTGGCTGGTATCACAGCTACCCCCATGCTGTATATACGTGGCCCAGCTGTGCTCAGATCGACATATATCGACTCAAGAACATTTCCTGTAGGTCCTATATGGCCTTGGGTTGCATCTGACTAGTATCAGAGCTACCCCCATGCTGTATATACGGCGCCCAGCTGTGCTCAGTTCGACATATATCCACTCAAGAACATCCCCTGTAGGTCCTATATGGCCGGGGGTTGCATCTGGCTGGTATCAGAGCTATTCCTATGCTGTATATACGCTCAGCTGTGCTCAGATCGACATATATCGACACAAGAACATCGCCTGTAGGTTCTATATGGCCGTGGGTTGCATCTGATAGGTATCAGAGCTACCCCCATGCTGTATATACGTGGCCCAGCTGTGCTTAGATTGACATATATCGACTCAAGAACATCGCCTGTAGGTACTATATGGCCGTGGGTTGCATCTGGCTGGTATCAGAGCTACCCCCATGCTGTATATGTAGGTTCTATATAGCCGTGGGTTGCAGCTGGCTGGTATCAGAGCTACACCCCATGCTGTATATACGGCACCCAGCTGTGCTCAGATCGACATATATCGACTCAAGAACATCGCCTGTAGGTCCTATATGGCCGTGGGTTGCATCTGGCTGGTATCAGAGCTACCCCTATGCTGTATATACGGTGCCCAGCTGTGCTCATATCGACATATATCCACTCTAGAACATCTCCTGTAGGTCCTATATGGCCGTGGGTTGCATCTGGCTGATATCAGAGCTACCCCCATGCTGTATATACGGCGCCCAGCTGTGCTCAGATCGACATATATCCACTGTATGTCCTATATGGCCGTGGGTTGCATCTGGCTGGTATCAGAGCTACCCCCATGCTGCATATACGGGGCCCAGCTGTGCTCAGATCGACATATATCGACTCAAGAACATCGCCTGTAGGTCCTATATAGCCGTGGGTTGCAGCTGGCTGGTATCACAGCTACCCCCATGCTGTATATACGGCGCCCAGCTGTGCTCAGATCGACATATATCCACTCAAGAACATCGCCTGTAGGTCCTATATGGCCGTGGGTTGCATCTGGCTGGTATCAGAGCTACCCCCATGCTGCATATACGGGGCCCAGCTGTGCTCAGATCGACATATATCGACTCAAGAACATCGCTTGTAGGTCCTATATAGCCGTGGGTTGCAGCTGGCTGGTATCACAGCTACCCCCATGCTGTATATACGTGGCCCAGCTGTGCTCAGATCGACATATATCGACTCCAGAACATCGCCTGTAGGTCCTATATGGCCGTGGGTTGCATCTGGCTGGTATCAGAGCTATTCCTATGCTGTATATACGGCGCTCAGCTGTGCTCAGATCGACATATATCGACACAAGAACATCGCCTGTAGGTTCTATATGGCCGTGGGTTGCATCTGATAGGTATCAGAGCTACCCCCATGCTGTATATACGGCGCCCAGCTGTGCTCAGATCGACATATATCCACTCAAGAACATCGCCTGTAGGTCCTATATAGCCGTGGGTTGCAGCTGTCAGGTATCACAGCTACCCCCATGCTGTATATACGTGGCCCAGCTGTGCTTAGATTGACATATATCGACTCAAGAACATCGCCTGTAGGTCCTATATAGCCGTGGGTTGCAGCTGGCAGGTATCACAGCTACCCCCATGCTGTATATACGTGGCCCAGCTGTGCTTAGATTGACATATATCGACTCAAGAACATCGCATGTAGGTCCTATATGGCCGTGGGTTGCATCTGGCTTATATCAGAGTTCCCCCCTTGCTGTATATACGGGGCCCAGCTGTGCTCAGATCGACATATATCGACTCAAGAACATCGCCTGTAGGTCCTATATAGTCGTGGGTTGCAGCCTGGCTGGTATCACAGCTACCCCCATGCTGTATACACGGCGCCCAGCTGTGCTCAGATCGACATATATCCACTGTAGGTCCTATATGGCCGTGGGTTGCATCTGGCTGGTATCAGAGCTACCCCCATGCTGCATATACGGGGCACATCTGTGCTCAGATCGACATATATCGACTCAAGAACATCGCCTGTAGGTCCTATATAGCCGTGAGTTGCAGCTGGCTGGTATCACAGCTACCTCCATGCTGTATATACGTGGCCCAGCTGTGCTCAGATCGACATATATCGACTCAAGAACATCGCCTGTAGGTCCTATATGGACGTGGGTTGCATCTGGCTGGTATCAGAGCTACCCCAATGCTGTATATACGGCGCCTAGCTGTGCTTAGATCGACATATATCCACTCAAGAACATCGCCTGTAGGTCCTATATGGCCGTGGGTGCATCTAGCTGGTATCAGAGCTACCGCCATGCTGTATATGTGCTCAGATCGACATAGATCGACTCAAGAACATCGCCTGTAGGTCCTATATAGCCGTGGGTTGCAGCTGGCTGGTATAACAGCTACCCCCATGCTGTATATCATATATCGACTCAAGAACATCACCTGTAAGTCCTATATGGCCGTGGGTTGCATCTGGCTGGTATCAGAGCTACCCCTATGCTGTATATACGGCGCCCAGCTGTGCTCAGATCGACATATATCCACTCAAGAACATCGCCTGTAGGTCCTATATGGCCGTGGGTTGCATCTGGCTGGTATTAGAGCTACCCCCATGCTGTATATACGGCGCCCAGCTGTGTTTAGATCGACATATATCCACTGTAGGTCCTATATGGCCGTGGGTTGCATCTGGCTGGTATCAGAGCTACCCCCATGCTGTATATACGGCGCCCAGCTGTGCTCAGATCGACATATATCCACTCAAGAACATCGCCTGTAGGTCCTATATGGCCGTGGGTTGCATCTGGCTGGTATCAGAGCTACCCCCATGCTGTATATACGGGTCCCAGCTGTGCTCAGATCGACATATATCCACTCAAGAACATCGCCTGTAGGTCCTATATGGCCGTGGGTTGCATCTGGCTGGTATCAGAGCTACCCCCCATGTTGTATATACGGCACCCAGCTGTGCTCAGATCGACATATATCGACTCAAGAACATCGCCTGTAGGTCCTATATGGCCGTGGGTTGCATCTGGCTGGTATCAGAGCTACCCCTATGCTGTATATACGGCGCCCAGCTGTGCTCATATCGACATATATCCACTCTAGCACATCTCCTGTAGGTCCTATATGGCCGTGGGTTGCATCTGGCTGATATCAGAGCTACCCCCATGCTGTATATACGGCGCCCAGCTGTGCTCAGATCGACATATATCCACTGTATGTCCTATATGGCCGTGGGTTGCATCTGGCTGGTATCAGAGCTACCCCCATGCTGCATATACGGGGCCCAGCTGTGCTCAGATCGACATATATCGACTCAAGAACATCGCTTGTAGGTCCTATATAGCCGTGGGTTGCAGCTGGCTGGTATCACAGCTACCCCCATGCTGTATATACGTGGCCCAGCTGTGCTCAGATCGACATATATCGACTCCAGAACATCGCCTGTAGGTCCTATATGGCCGTGGGTTGCATCTGGCTGGTATCAGAGCTATTCCTATGCTGTATATACGGCGCTCAGCTGTGCTCAGATCGACATATATCGACACAAGAACATCGCCTGTAGGTTCTATATGGCCGTGGGTTGCATCTGATAGGTATCAGAGCTACCCCCATGCTGTATATACGGCGCCCAGCTGTGCTCAGATCGACATATATCCACTCAAGAACATCGCCTGTAGGTCCTATATAGCCGTGGGTTGCAGCTGTCAGGTATCACAGCTACTCCCATGCTGTATATACGTGGCCCAGCTGTGCTTAGATTGACATATATCGACTCAAGAACATCGCCTGTAGGTCCTATATAGCCGTGGGTTGCAGCTGGCAGGTATCACAGCTACCCCCATGCTGTATATACGTGGCCCAGCTGTGCTTAGATTGACATATATCGACTCAAGAACATCGCATGTAGGTCCTATATGGCCGTGGGTTCCATCTGGCTTATATCAGAGTTCCCCCCTTGCTGTATATACGGGGCCCAGCTGTGCTCAGATCGACATATATCGACTCAAGAACATCGCCTGTAGGTCCTATATAGTCGTGGGTTGCAGCCTGGCTGGTATCACAGCTACCCCCATGCTGTATACACGGCGCCCAGCTGTGCTCAGATCGACATATATCCACTGTAGGTCCTATATGGCCGTGGGTTGCATCTGGCTGGTATCAGAGCTACCCCCATGCTGCATATACGGGGCACAGCTGTGCTCAGATCGACATATATCGACTCAAGAACATCGCCTGTAGGTCCTATATAGCCATGAGTTGCAGCTGGCTGGTATCACAGCTACCTCCATGCTGTATATACGTGGCCCAGCTGTGCTCAGATCGACATATATCGACTCAAGAACATCGCCTGTAGGTCCTATATGGACGTGGGTTGCATCTGGCTGGTATCAGAGCTACCCCAATGCTGTATATACGGCGCCTAGCTGTGCTTAGATCGACATATATCCACTCAAGAACATCGCCTGTAGGTCCTATATGGCCGTGGGTGCATCTAGCTGGTATCAGAGCTACCGCCATGCTGTATATGTGCTCAGATCGACATATATCGACTCAAGAACATCGCCTGTAGGTCCTATATAGCCGTGGGTTGCAGCTGGCTGGTATAACAGCTACCCCCATGCTGTATATCATATATCGACTCAAGAACATCACCTGTAAGTCCTATATGGCCGTGGGTTGCATCTGGCTGGTATCAGAGCTACCCCTATGCTGTATATACGGCGCCCAGCTGTGCTCAGATCGACATATATCCACTCAAGAACATCGCCTGTAGGTCCTATATGGCCGTGGGTTGCATCTGGCTGGTATCAGAGCTACCCCCATGCTGTATATACGGGACCCAGCTGTGCTCAGATCGACATATATCGACTCAAGAACATCGCCTGTAGGTCCTATATAGCCGCGGGTTGCAGCTGGCTGGTACCACAGCTACCCCCATGCTGTCTATACTTGGCCCAGCTGTGCTCAGATCGACATATATCGACTCAAGAACATCGCCTGTAGGTCCTATATGGCCGTGGGTTGCATCTGGCTGGTATCAGTGCTACCCCCATGCTGTATATACGGGGCCCAGCTGTGCTCCGATCGACATATATCGACTCAAGAACATCTCCTGTAGGTCCTATATAGCCGTGGGTTGCAGCTGGCTGGTATCACAGCTACCCCCATGCTGTATATACGTGGCCCAGCTGTGCTCAGATCGACATATATCAACTCAAGAACATCGCCTGTAGGTCCTATATGGCCGTGGGTTGCATCTGGCTGGTATCAGAGCTACCCCTATGATGTATATACGGCGCCCAGCTGTGCTCAGATCGACATATATCCACTCAAGAACATCGCCTGTAGGTCCTATATGGCCGTGGGTTGCATCTGGCTGGTATCAGAGCTACCCCCATGCTGTATATACGGGACCCAGCTGTGCTCAGATCGACATATATCGACTCAAGAACATCGCCTGTAGGTCCTATATAGCCGCGGGTTGCAGCTGGCTGGTACCACAGCTACCCCCATGCTGTCTATACTTGGCCCAGCTGTGCTCAGATCGACATATATCGACTCAAGAACATCGCCTGTAGGTCCTATATGGCCGTGGGTTGCATCTGGCTGGTATCAGTGCTACCCCCATGCTGTATATACGGGGCCCAGCTGTGCTCCGATCGACATATATCGACTCAAGAACATCTCCTGTAGGTCCTATATAGCCGTGGGTTGCAGCTGGCTGGTATCACAGCTACCCCCATGCTGTATATACGTGGCCCAGCTGTGCTCAGATCGACATATATCGACTCAAGAACATCTCCTGTAGGTCCTATATAGCCGTGGGTTGCATCTGGCTGGTATCAGAGCTACCCCCATGCTGTATATACGGGGCCCAGCTGTGCTCAGATCGACATATATCCACTCAAGAACATCGCCTGTAGGTCCTATATGGCCGTGGGTTGCATCTGGCTGGTATCAGAGCTACCCCCATGCTGTATATACGGGGCCCAGCTGTGCTCAGATCGACATATATCGACTCAAGAACATCACCTGTAGGTCCTATATGGCCGTGGGTTGCATCTGGCTGGTATCAGAGCTACCCCTATGCTGTATATACGGCGCCCAGCTGTGCTCAGATCGACATATATCCACTCAAAAACATCGCCTGTAGGTCCTATATGGCCGTGGGTTGCATCTGGCTGGTATCAGAGCTACCCCCATGCAGTATATACGGCGCGCAGCTGTGCTCAGATCAACATATATCCACTCAAGAACATCGCCTGTAGGTCCTATATGGCCGTGGGTTACATCTGGCTGGCATCAGAGCTACCCCCATGCTGTATATACGGGGCCCAGCTATCCTCAGATCGACATATATCGACTCAAGAACATCGCCTGTAGGTCCTATATAGCCGCGGGTTGCAGCTGGCTGGTACCACAGCTACCCCCATGCTGTCTATACGTGGCCCAGCTGTGCTCAGATCGACATATATCGACTCAAGAACATCGCCTGTAGGTCCTATATGGCCGTGGGTTGCATCTGGCTGGTATCAGTGCTACCCCCATGCTGTATATACGGGGCCCAGCTGTGCTCAGGACGACATATATCGACTCAAGAACATCTCCTGTAGGTCCTATATAGCCGTGGGTTGCAGCTGGCTGGTATCACAGCTACCCCCATGCTGTATATACGTGGCCCAGCTGTGCTCAGATCGACATATATCGACTCAAGAACATCGCCTGTAGTTCCTATATGGCCGTGGGTTGCATCTGACTGGTATCAGAGCTACCCCCATGCTGTATATACGGCGCCCAGCTGTGCTCAGATCGATATATATATATATATATCCACTCAAGAACATCGCCTGTAGGTCCTATATGGCCGTGGGTTGCATCTGACTGGTATCAGAGCTACCCCCATGCTGTATATACGGCGCCCAGCTGTGCTCAGATCGATATATATCCACTCAAGAACATCGCCTGTAGGTCCTATATGGCCGTGGGTTGCATCTGGCTGGTATCAGAGCTACCCCCATGCTGTATATACGTGGCCCAGCTGTGCTCAGATCGACATATATCGACTCAAGAACATCGCCTGTAGGTCCTATATGGCCGTGGGTTGCATCTGGCTGGTATCAGAGCTACCCCCATGCTGTATATACGTGGCTCAGCTGTGCTCAGATCGACATATATCGACTCAAGAACATCGCCTGTAGGTCCTATATGGCCGTGGGTTGCATCTGGCTGGTATCAGAGCTACCCCCATGCTGTATAAACGGCGCCCAGCTGTGCTCAGATCGACATATATCCACTCAACAACATCGCCTGTAGGTCCTATATAGCCGTGGGTTGCAGCTGGCTGGTATCACAGCTACCCCCATGCTGTATATACGTGGCCCAGCTATGCTCAGATCGACATATATCGACTCAAGAACATCGCCTGTAGGTCCTATATGGCCGTGGGTTGCATCTGGCTGGTATTAGAGCTACCCCCATGCTGTATATACGGCGCCCAGCTGTGTTTAGATCGACATATATCCACTCAACAACATCGCCTGTAGGTCCTATATAGCCGTGGGTTGCAGCTGGCTGGTATCACAGCTACACTAATGCTGTATATACGTGGCCCAGCTATGCTCAGATCGACATATATCGACTCAAGAACATCGCCTGTAGGTCCTATATGGCCGTGGGTTGCATCTGGCTGGTATCAGAGCTACCCCCATGCTGTATATACGGCGCCCAGCTGTGCTCAGATCGACATATATCTACTCAACAACATCGCCTGTAGGTCCTATATAGCCGTGGGTTGCAGCTGGCTGGTATCACAGCTACACTAATGCTGTATATACGTGGCCCAGCTATGCTCAGATCGACATATATCGACTCAAGAACATCGCCTGTAGGTCCTATATGGCCGTGGGTTGCATCTGGCTGGTATTAGAGCTACCCCCATGCTGTATATACGGCGCCCAGCTGTGTTTAGATCGACATATATCCACTGTAGGTCCTATATGGCCGTGGGTTGCATCTGGCTGGTATCAGAGATTCCCCCATGCTGTATATACGGGGCCCAGCTGTGCTCAGATCGACATATATCGACTCAAGAACATCGCCTGTAGGTCCTATATGGCCGTGGGTTGCATCTGGCTGGTATCAGAGCTACCCCAATGCTGTATTATACGGCGCCTAGCTGTGCTTAGATCGACATATATCCACTCAAGAACATCGCCTGTAGGTCCTATATGGCCGTGGTTGCATCTAGCTGGTATCAGAGCTACCGCCATGCTGTATATGTGCTCAGATCGACATATATCGACTCAAGAACATCGCCTGTAGGTCCTATATAGCCGTGGGTTGCAACTGGCTGGTATAACAGCTACCCCCATGCTGTATATACGTGGCCCAGCTGTGCTCAGATCGACATATATCGACTCAAGAACATCGCCTGTAGGTCCTATATGGCCGAGGGTTGCATCTGGCTGGTATCAGAGCTACCCCTATGCTGTATATACGGCGCCCAGCTGTGCTCAGATCGACATATATCCACTCAAGAACATCGCCTGTAGGTCCTATATGGCCGTGGGTTGCATCTGGCTGGTATTAGAGCTACCCCCATGCTGTATATACGGCGCCCAGCTGTGTTTAGATCGACATATATCCACTGTAGGTCCTATATGGCCGTAGGTTGCATCTGGCTGGTATCAGAGCTACCCCCATGCTCTATATACGGCGCCCAGCTGTGCTCAGATCGACATATATCCACTCAAGAACATCGCCTGTAGGTCCTATATGGCCGTGGGTTGCATCTGGCTGGTATCAGAGCTACCCCCATGCTGTATATACGGGTCCCAGCTGTGCTCAGATCGACATATATCCACTCAAGAACATCGCCTGTAGGTCCTATATGGCCGTGGGTTGCATCTGGCTGGTATCGCAGCTACCCCCATGCTGTATACACGGCGCCCAGCTGTGCTCAGATCGACATATATTCACTGTAGGTCCTATATGGCCGTGGGTTGCATCTGGCTGGTATCTGAGCTACCCCCAAGCTATATATATACTGGGCCCAGCTGTGCTCAGATCGACATATATCGACTCAAGAACATCGCCTGTAGGTCCTTTATAGCCGTGGGTTGCAGCTGGCTGGTATCACAGCTACCCCCATGCTGTATATACGTGGCCCAGCTGTGCTCAGATCGACATATATCGACTCAAGAACATCGCCTGTAAGTCCTATATAGCCGCGGGTTGCAGCTGGCTGGTACCACAGCTACCCCCATGCTGTCTATACTTGGCCCAGCTGTGCTCAGATCGACATATATCGACTAAAGAACATCGCCTGTAGGTCCTATATAGCCGTGGGTTGCAGCTGGCTGGTATCACAGCTACCCCCATGCTGTATATACGTGGCCCAGCTGTGCTCAGATCGACATATATCGACTCAAGAACATCGCCTGTAGGTCCTATATGGCCGTGGGTTGCATCTGACTGGTATCAGAGCTACCCCGATGCTGTATATACGGCGCCCAGCTGTGCTCAGATCGATATATATCCACTCAATAACATCGCCTGTAGGTCCTGTATGGCCGTGGGTTGCATCTGACTGGTATCAGAGCTACCCCCATGCTGTATATACGGCGCCCAGCTGTGCTCAGATCGATATATATATATCCACTCAAGAACATCGCCTGTAGGTCCTATATGGCCGTGGGTTGCATCTGGCTGGTATCAGAGCTACCCCCATGCTGTATATACGGCGCCCAGCTGTGCTCAGATCGACATATATCCACTCAACAACATCGCCTGTAGGTCCTATATAGCCGTGGGTTGCAGCTGGCTGGTATCACAGCTACCCCCATGCTGTATATACGTGGCCCAGCTGTGCTCAGATCGACATATATCGACTCAATAACATCGCCTGTAGGTCCTATATGGCCGTGGGTTGCATCTGGCTGGTATTAGAGCTAGCCCCATGTTGTATATACGGCGCCCAGCTGTGTTTAGATCGACATATATCCACTGTAGGTCCTATATGGCCGTGGGTTGCATCTGGCTGGTATCAGAGCTACCCCTATGCTGTATATACGGCGCCCAGCTGTGCTCAGATCGACATATATCCACTCAAGAACATCGCCTGTAGGTCCTATATGGCCGTGGGTTGCATCTGGCTGGTATCAGAGCTACCCCCATGCTGTATATACGGGTCCCAGCTGTGCTCAGATCGACATATATCCACTCAAGAACATCGCCTGTAGGTCCTATATGGCCGTGGGTTGCATCTGACTGGTATCAGAGCTACCCCCATGCTGTATACACGGCGCCCAGCTGAGCTCTGATCGACATATATTCACTGTAGGTCCTATATGGCCGTGGGTTGCATCTGGCTGGTATCAGAGCTACCCCCAAGCTATATATACTGGGCCCAGCTGTGCTCAGATCGACATATATCGACTCAAGAACATCGCCTGTAGGTCCTTTATAGCCGTGGGTTGCAGCTGGCTGGTATCACAGCTACCCCCATGCTGTATATACGTGGCCCAGCTGTGCTCAGATCGACATATATCGACTCAAGAACATCGCCTGTAGGTCCTATATGGCCGTGGGTTGCATCTGGCTGGTATCAGAGCTACCCCCATGCTGTATATACGGCGCCCAGCTGTGCTCAGATCGACATATATCCACTCAACAACATCGCCTGTAGGTCCTATATAGCCGTGGGTTGCAGCTGGCTGGTATCACAGCTACCCCCATGCTGTATATACGTGGCCCAGCGGTGCTCAGATCGACATATATCGACTCAAGAACATCGCCTGTAGGTCCTATATGGCCGTGGGTTGCATCTGATTGGTATCAGAGCTACACCCATGCTGTATATACGGCGCCCAGCTGTGCTCAGATCAACATATATCCACTCAAGAACATCGCCTGTAGGTCCTATATGGCCGTGGGTTGCATCTGGCTGGTATCAGAGCTACCCCCATGCTGTATATACGGGACCCAGCTGTGCTCAGATCGACATATATCGACTCAAGAACATCGCCTGTAGGTCCTATATAGCCGCGGGTTGCAGCTGGCTGGTACCACAGCTACCCACATGCTGTCTATACTTGGCCCAGCTGTGCTCAGATCGACATATATCGACTCAATATCGCCTGTAGGTCCTATATGGCCGTGGGTTGCATCTGGCTGGTATCAGTGCTACCCCCATGCTGTATATACGGGGCCCAGCTGTGCTCAGAACGACATATATCGACTCAAGAACATCTCCTGTAGGTCCTATATAGCCGTGGGTTGCAGCTGGCTGGTATCACAGCTACCCCCATGCTGTATATACGTGGCCCAGCTGTGCTCAGATCGACATATTTCGACTCAAGAACATCGCCTGTAGGTCCTATATGGCCGTGGGTTGCATCTGACTAGTATCAGAGCTACCCCCATGCTGTATATACGGCGCCCAGCTGAGCTCTGATCGACATATATCCACTGTAGGTCCTATATGGCCGTGGGTTGCATCTGGCTGGCATCAGAGCTACCCCCATGCTGTATATACGGCGCCCAGCTGTGCTTAGATCGACATATATCCACTCAAGAACATCGCCTGTAGGTCCTATATGGCCGTGGGTTGCATCTGGCTTATATCAGAGTTCCCCCCTTGCTGTATATACGGGGCCCAGCTGTGCTCAGATCGACATATATCGACTCAAGAACATCGATTGTAGGTCCTATATAGTCGTGGGTTGCAGCCTGGCTGGTATCACAGCTACCCCCATGCTGTATACACGGCGCCCAGCTGTGCTCAGATCGACATATATCCACTGTAGGTCCTATATGGCCGTGGGTTGCATCTGGCTGGTATCAAAGCTACCCCCATGCTGTATATACGGGGCCCAGCTGTGCTCAGATCGACATATATCGACTCAAGAACATCGCCTGTAGGTCCTATATAGCCGTGGGTTGCAGCTGGCTGGTATCACAGCTACCCCCATGCTATATATACGTGGCCTAGCTGTACTGAGATCGACATATATCGACTCAAGAACATCGCCTGTAGTTCCTATATGGCCGTGGGTTGCATCTGGCCGGTATTAGAGCTACCCCCATGCTGTATATACGGCGCCCAGCTGTGCTTAGATCGAGATATATCCAATCAAGAACATCGCCTGTAGGTCCAATATGGCCGTGGGTTGCATCTAGCTGGTACAGAGCTACCGCCATGCTGTATATACGGGGCCCAGCTGTGCTCAGATCGACATATATCGACTCAAGAACATCGCCTGTAAGTCCTATATAGCCGTGGGTTGCAGCTGGCTGGTATCACAGCTACCCCCATGCTGTATATACGTGGCCCAGCTGTGCTCAGATCGACATATATCAACTCAAGAACATCGCCTGTAGGTCCTATATGGCCGTGGGTTGCATCTGGCTGGTATCAGAGCTACCCCTATGATGTATATACGGCGCTCAGCTGTGCTCAGATCGACATATATCCACTCAAGAACAGCGCCTGTAGGTCCTATATGGCCGTGGGTTGCATCTGGCTGGTATCAGAGCTACCCCCATGCTGTATATACAGGGCCCAGCTGTGCTCAGATCGACATAAATCGACTCAAGACCATCGCCTGTAGGTCCTATATGGTCGTGGGTTGCATCTGGCAGGTATCAGAGCTACCCCCATGCTGTATATACGGCGCCCAGCTGTGCTCAGATCGACATATATCCACTCTAGAACAGCGCCTGTAGGTCCTATATGGCCGTAAGTTGCATCTGGCTGGTATCAGAGCTACCCTCATGCTGTATATACGGGGCCCAGCTGTGCTCAGATCGACATATATCCACTCAAGAACATCGCCTGTAGGTCCTATATGGCCGTGGGTTGCATCTGGCTGGTATCAGAGCTACCCCCATGCTGTATATACGGGGCCCAGCTGTGCTCAGATCGACATATATCGACTCAAGAACATCGCCTGTAGGTCCTATATGGTCGTGGGTTGCATCTGGCAGGTATCAGAGCTACCCCCATGCTGTATATACCGCGCCCAGCTGTGCTCAGATCGACATATATCCACTGTATGTCCTATATGGCCGTGGGTTGCATCTGGCTGGTATCAGAGCTACCCCCATGCTGCATATACGGGGCCCAGCTGTGCTCAGATCGACATATATCGACTCAAGAACATCGCCTGTAGGTCCTATATAGCCGTGGGTTGCAGCTGGCTGGTATCACAGCTACCCCCATGCTGTATATACGTGGCCCAGCTGTGCTCAGATCGACATATATCGACTCCAGAACATCGCCTGTAGGTCCGATATGGCCGTGGGTTGCATCTGGCTGGTATCAGAGCTACCCCTATGCTGTATATACGGCGCTCAGCTGTGCTCAGATCGACATATATCGACACAAGAACATCGCCTGTAGGTTCTATATGGCCGTGGGTTGCATCTGATAGGTATCAGAGCTACCCCCATGCTGTATATACGGCGCCCAGCTGTGCTCAGATCAACATATATCCACTCAAGAACATCGCCTGTAGGTTCTATATGGCCGTGGGTTGCATCTGGCTGGTATCAGAGCTACCCCCATGCTGGATATACGGGGCCCAGCTGTGCTCAGATCGACATATATCGACTCAAGAACATCGCCTGTAGGTCCTATATAGCCGCGGGTTGCAGCTGGCTGGTGCCACAGCTACCCCCATGCTGCCTATACGTGGCCCAGCTGTGCTCAGATCGACATATATCGACTCAAGAACTACCTATATGGCCGTGGGTTGCATCTGGATGGTATCAGTGCTACCCCCATGCTATATATACGGGGCCCAGTTGTGCTCAGATCGACATATATCGACTCAAGAACATCTCCTGTAGGTCCTATATAGCCGTGGGTTGCAGCTGGCTGGTATCACAGCTACCCCCATGCTGTATATACGTGGCCCAGCTGTGCTCAGATCGACATATATCGACTCAAGAACATCGCCTGTAGGTCCTTTATAGCCGTGGGTTGCAGCTGGCTGGTATCACAGCTACCCCCATGCTGTATATACGTGGCCCAGCTGTGCTCAGATCGACATATATCGACTCAAGAACATCGCCTGTAGGTCCTATATGGCCGTGGGTTGCATCTGTCTGGTATCAGAGCTACCCCCATGCTGTATATACGGCGCCCAGCTGTGCTCAGTTCGACATATATCCACTCAACAACATCGCCTGTAGGTCCTATATAGCCGTGGGTTGCAGCTGGCTGGTATCACAGCTACCCCCATGCTGTATATGCGTGGCCCAGCGGTGCTCAGATCGACATATATCGACTCAAGAACATCGCCTGTAGGTCCTATATGGCCGTGGGTTGCATCTGATTGGTATCAGAGCTACCCCCATGCTGTATATACGGCGCCCAGCTGTGCTCAGATCAACATATATCCGCTCAAGAACATCGCCTGTAGGTCCCATATGGCCGTGGGTTGCATCTGGCTGGTATCAGTGCTACCCCCATGCTGTATATACGGGGCCCAGCTGTGCTCAGATCGACATATATCGACTCAAGAACATCTCCTGTGGGTCCTATATAGCCGTGGGTTGGAGCTGGCTGGTATCACAGCTACCCCCATGCTGTATATACGTGGCCCAGCTGTGCTCAGATCGACATATATCGACTCAAGAACATCGCCTGTAGGTCCTATATAGCCGCGGGTTGCAGCTGGCTGGTACCACAGCTACCCCCATGCTGTCTATAATTGGCCCAGCTGTGCTCAGATCGACATATATCGACTCAAGAACATCGCCTGTAGGTCCTATATGGCCGTGGGTTGCATCTGGCTGGTATCAGTGCTACCCCCATGCTGTATATACGGGGCCCAGCTGTGCTCAGATCGACATATATCGACTCAAGAACATCTCCTGTAGGTCCTATATAGCCGTGGGTTGCAGCTGGCTGGTATCACAGCTACCCCCATGCTGTATATACGTGGTCCAGCTGTGCTCAGATCGATATATATCGACTCAAGAACATCGCCTGTAGGTCCTATATGGCCGTGGGTTGCATCTGACTGGTATCAGAGCTACCCCCATGCTGTATATACGGCGCCCAGCTGTGCTCAGATCGACATATATCCATTCAAGAACATCGCCTGTAGGTCCTATATGGCCGTGGGTTGCATCTGGCTGGTATCAGAGCTACCCCCATGCTGTATATACGTTGCCCAGCTGTGCTCAGATCGACATATATCGACTCAAGAACATCGCCTGTAGGTCCTATATGGCCGTGGGTTGCATCTGGCTGGTATCAGAGCTACCCCCATGCTGTATATACGGCGCCCAGCTGTGCTCAGATCGACATATATCCACTCAACAACATCGCCTGTAGGTCCTATATAGCCGTGGGTTGCAGCTGGCTGGTATCACAGCTACCCCCATGCTGTATATACGTGGCCCAACTGTGCTCAGATCGACATATATCGACTCAAGAACATCGCCTGTAGGTCCTATATGGCCGTGGGTTGCATCTGACTGGTATCAGAGCTACCCCCATGCTGTATATACGGCGCCCAGCTGTGCTCAGATCGACATATATCCATTCAAGAACATCGCCTGTAGGTCCTATATGGCCGTGGGTTGCATCTGGCTGGTATCAGTGCTACCCCCATGCTGTATATACGGGGCCCAGCTGTGCTCAGATCGACATATATCGACTCAAGAACATCTCCTGTAGGTCCTATATAGCCGTGGGTTGCAGCTGGCTGGTATCACAGCCACCCCCATGCTGTATATACGTGGTCCAGCTGTGCTCAGATCGATATATATCGACTCAAGAACATCGCCTGTAGGTCCTATATGGCCGTGGGTTGCATCTGACTGGTATCAGAGCTACCCCCATGCTGTATATACGGCGCCCAGCTGTGCTCAGATCGACATATATCCATTCAAGAACATCGCCTGTAGGTCCTATATGGCCGTGGGTTGCATCTGACTGGTATCAGAGCTACCCCCATGCTGTATATACGGCGCCCAGCTGTGCTCAGATCGACATATATCGACTCAAGAACATCGCCTGTAGGTCCTATATGGCCGTGGGTTGCATCTGGCTGGTATCAGTGCTACCCCCATGCTGTATATACGGGGCCCAGCTGTGCTCAGATCGACATATATCGACTCAAGAACATCTCCTGTAGGTCCTATATAGCCGTGGGTTGCAGCTGGCTGGTATCACAGCCACCCCCATGCTGTATATACGTGGTCCAGCTGTGCTCAGATCGATATATATCGACTCAAGAACATCGCCTGTAGGTCCTATATGGCCGTGGGTTGCATCTGACTGGTATCAGAGCTACCCCCATGCTGTATATACGGCGCCCAGCTGTGCTCAGATCGACATATATCCATTCAAGAACATCGCCTGTAGGTCCTATATGGCCGTGGGTTGCATCTGGCTGGTATCAGAGCTACCCCCATGCTGTATATACGTGGCCCAGCTGTGCTCAGATCGACATATATCGACTCAAGAACATCGCCTGTAGGTCCTATATGGCCGTGGGTTGCATCTGGCTGGTATCAGAGCTACCCCCATGCTGTATATACGGCGCCCAGCTGTGCTCAGATCGACATATATCGACTCAAGAACATCGCCTGTAGGTCCTATATAGCCGTGGGTTGCAGCTGGCAGGTATCACAGCTACCCCCATGCTGTATATACGTGGCCCAGCTGTGCTCAGATCGACATATATCCACTCAACAACATCGCCTGTAGGTCCTATATAGCCGTGGGTTGCAGCTGGCTGGTATCACAGCTACCCCCATGCTGTATATACGTGGCCCAACTGTGCTCAGATCGACATATATCGACTCAAGAACATCGCCTGTAGGTCCTATATGGCCTTGGGTTGCATCTGACTGGTATCAGAGCTACCCCCATGCTGTATATACGGCGCCCAGCTGTGCTCAGATCGACATATATCCACTCAAGAACATCGCCTGTAGGTCCTATATGGCCGTGGGTTGCATCTGGCTGGTATCAGAGCTACCCCCATGCTGTATATACGTGGCCCAGCTGTGCTCAGATCGACATATATCGACTCAAGAACATCGCCTGTAGGTCCTATATGGCCGTGGGTTGCATCTGGCTGGTATCAGAGCTACCCCCATGCTGTATATACAGCGCCCAGCTGTGCTCAGATCGACATATATCGACTCAAGAACATCGCCTGTAGGTCCTATATGGCCGTGGGTTGCAGCTGGCAGGTATCACAGCTAACCCCATGCTGTATATACGTGGCCCAGCTGTGCTCAGATCGACATATATCGACTCAAGAACATCGTCTGTAGGTCCTATATGGCCGTGGGTTGCATCTGGCTGGTATCAGAGCTACCCCCATGCTGTATATAAGGCGCCCAGCATTGATCAGATCGACATATATCCACTCAAGAACATCGCCTGTAGGTCCTATATAGCCGTGGGTTGCAGCTGGCTGGTATCACAGCTACCCTCATTCTGTATATACGTGGCCCAGCTGTGCTCAGATCGACATATATCGACTCAAGAACATCGCCTGTAGGTCCTATATGACCGTGGGTTGCATCTGATTGGTATCAGGTCCTATATAGCCGTGGGTGGCAGCTGGCTGGTATCACAGCCACTCCCATGCTGTATATACGTAGCCCAGCTGTGCTCAGATCGACATATATCGACTCAAGAACATCGCCTGTAGGTCCTATATGGCCGTGGGTTGCATCTGATTGGTATCAGAGCTACACCCATGCTGTATATACGGCGCCCAGCTGTGCTCAGATCAACATATATCCACTCAAGAACATCGCCTGTAGGTCCTATATGGCCGTGGGTTGCATCTGACTGGTATCAGAGCTACCCCCATGCTGTATATACGGCGCCCAGCTGTGCTCAGATCGATATATATCCACTCAAGAACATCGCCTGTAGGTCCTATATGGCCGTGGGTTGCATCTGGCTGGTATCAGAGCTACCCCCATGCTGTATATACGTGGCCCAGCTGTGCTCAGATCGACATATATCGACTCAAGAACATCGCCTGTAGGTCCTATATGGCCGTGGGTTGCATCTGGCTGGTATCAGAGCTACCCCCATGCTGTATATACGTGGCCCAGCTGTGCTCAGATCGACATATATCGACTCAAGAACATCGCCTGTAGGTCCTATATGGCCGTGGGTTGCATCTGGCTGGTATCAGAGCTACCCCCATGCTGTATATACGGCGCCCAGCTGTGCTCAGATCGACATATATCCACTCAACAACATCGCCTGTAGGTCCTATATAGCCGTGGGTTGCAGCTGGCTGGTATCACAGCTACCCCCATGCTGTATATACGTGGCCCAGCTGTGCTCAGATCGACATATATCGACTCAAGAACATCGCCTGTAGGTCCTATATGGCCGTGGGTTGCATCTGGCTGGTATTAGAGCTACCCCTATGCTGTATATACAGCGCCCAGCTGTGTTTAGATCGACATATATCGACTCAAGAACATCGCCTGTAGGTCCTATATGGCCGTGGGTTGCATCTGGCTGGTATCAGAGCTACCCCCATGCTGCATATACGGGGCACAGCTGTGCTCAGATCGACATATATCGACTCAAGAACATCGCCTGTAGGTCCTATATAGCCGTGAGTTGCAGCTGGCTGGTATCACAGCTACCTCCATGCTGTATATACGTGGCCCAGCTGTGCTCAGATCGACATATATCGACTCAAGAACATCGCCTGTAGGTCCTATATGGCCGTGGGTTGCATCTGGCTGGTATCAGAGCTACCCCAATGCTGTATATACGGCGCCTAGCTGTGCTTAGATCGACATATATCCACTCAAGAACATCGCCTGTAGGTCCTATATGGCCGTGGGTGCATCTAGCTGGTATCAGAGCTACCGCCATGCTGTATATGTGCTCAGATCGACATATATCGACTCAAGAACATCGCCTGTAGGTCCTATATAGCCGTGGGTTGCAGCTGGCTGGTATAACAGCTACCCCCATGCTGTATATACGTGGCCCAGCTGTGCTCAGATCGACATATATCGACTCAAGAACATCACCTGTAGGTCCTATATGGCCGTGGGTTGCATCTGGCTGGTATCAGAGCTACCCCTATGCTGTATATACGGCGCCCAGCTGTGCTCAGATCGACATATATCCACTCAAGAACATCGCCTGTAGGTCCTATATGGCCGTGGGTTGCATCTGGCTGGTATTAGAGCTACCCCCATGCTGTATATACGGCGCCCAGCTGTGTTTAGATCGACATATATCCACTGTAGGTCCTATATGGCCGTGGGTTGCATCTGGCTGGTATCAGAGCTACCCCCGTGCTGTATATACGGCGCCCAGCTGTGCTCAGATCGACATATATCCACTCAAGAACATCGCCTGTAGGTCCTATATGGCCGTGGGTTGCATCTGGCTGGTATCAGAGCCACCCCCATGCTGTATATACGGGTCCCAGCTGTGCTCAGATCGACATATATCCACTCAAGAACATCGCCTGTAGGTCCTATATGGCCGTGGGTTGCATCTGGCTGGTATCACAGCTACCCCCATGCTGTATACACGGCGCCCAGCTGTGCTCAGATCGACATATATTCACTGTAGGTCCTATATGGCCGTGGGTTGCATCTGGCTGGTATCAGAGCTACCCCCAAGCTATATATACTGGGCCCAGCTGTGCTCAGATCGACATATATCGACTCAAGAACATCGCCTGTAGGTCCTTTATAGACGTGGGTTGCAGCTGGCTGGTATCACAGCTACCTCCATGCTGTATATACGTGGCCCAGTTGTGCTCATATCGACATATATCGACTCAAGAACATCGCCTGTAGGTCCTATATGGCCGTGGGTTGCATCTGGCTGGTATCAGAGCTACCCCCATGCTGTATATACGGCGCCCAGCTGTGCTCAGATCGACATATATCCACTCAACAACATCGCCTGTAGGTCCTATATAGCCGTGGGTTGCAGCTGGCTGGTATCACAGCTACCCCCATGCTGTATATACGTGGCCCAGCGGTGCTCAGATCGACATATATCGACTCAAGAACATCGCCTGTAGGTCCTATATGGCCGTGGGTTGCATCTGATTGGTATCAGAGCTACACCCATGCTGTATATACGGCGCCCAGCTGTGCTCAGATCAACATATATCCACTCAAGAACATCGCCTGTAGGTCCTATATGGCCGTGGGTTGCATCTGGCTGGTATCAGAGCTACCCCCATGCTGTATATACGGGACCCAGCTGTGCTCAGATCGACATATATCGACTCAAGAACATCGCCTGTAGGTCCTATATAGCCGTGGGTTGCAGCTGGCTGGTATAACAGCTACCCCCATGCTGTATATACGTGGCCCAGCTGTGCTCAGATCGACATATATCGACTCAAGAACATCACCTGTAGGTCCTATATGGCCGTGGGTTGCATCTGGCTGGTATCAGAGCTACCCCTATGCTGTATATACGGCGCCCAGCTGTGCTCAGATCGACATATATCCACTCAAGAACATCGCCTGTAGGTCCTATATGGCCGTGGGTGCATCTAGCTGGTATCAGAGCTACCGCCATGCTGTATATGTGCTCAGATCGACATATATCGACTCAAGAACATCGCCTGTAGGTCCTTTATAGACGTGGGTTGCAGCTGGCTGGTATCACAGCTACCTCCATGCTGTATATACGTGGCCCAGCTGTGCTCAGATCGACATATATCGACTCAAGAACATCGCCTGTAGGTCCTATATGGCCGTGGGTTGCATCTGGCTGGTATCAGAGCTACCCCAATGCTGTATATACGGCGCCCAGCTGTGCTCAGATCGACATATATCCACTCAACAACATCGCCTGTAGGTCCTATATAGCCGTGGGTTGCAGCTGGCTGGTATCACAGCTACCCCCATGCTGTATATACGTGGCCCAGCGGTGCTCAGATCGACATATATCGACTCAAGAACATCGCCTGTAGGTTCTATATGGCCGTGGGTTGCATCTGATTGGTATCAGAGCTACACCCATGCTGTATATACGGCGCCCAGCTGTGATCAGATCAACATATATCCACTCAAGAACATCGCCTGTAGGTCCTATATGGCCGTGGGTTGCATCTGGCTGGTATCAGAGCTACCCCCATGCTGTATATACGGGACCCAGCTGTGCTCAGATCGACATATATCGACTCAAGAACATCGCCTGTAGGTCCTATATAGCCGCGGGTTGCAGCTGGCTGGTACCACAGCTACCCCCATGCTGTCTATACTTGGCCCAGCTGTGCTCAGATCGACATATATCGACTCAAGAACATCGCCTGTAGGTCCTATATGGCCGTGGGTTGCATCTGGCTGGTATCAGTGCTACCCCCATGCTGTATATACGGGGCCCAGCTGTGCCCCGATCGACATATATCGACTCAAGAACATCTCCTGTAGGTCCTATATAGCCGTGGGTTGCAGCTGGCTGGTATCACAGCTACCCCCATGCTGTATATACGTGGCCCAGCTGTGCTCAGATCGACATATATCGACTCAAGAATATCGCCTGTAGGTCCTATATGGCCGTGGGTTGCATCTGACTGGTATCAGAGCTACCCCTATGCTGTATATACGGCGCCCAGCTGTGCTCTGATCGACATATATCCACTGTAGGTCCTATATGGCCGTGGGTTGCATCTGGCTGGCATCAGAGCTACCCCCATGCTGTATATACGGCGCCCAGCTGTGCTTAGATCGACATATATCCACTCAAGAACATCGCCTGTAGGTCCTATATGGCCGTGGGTTGCATCTGGCTTATATCAGAGTTCCCCCCTTGCTGTATATACGGGGCCCAGCTGTACTCAGATCGACATATATCGACTCAAGAACATCGCCTGTAGGTCCTATATAGTCGTGGGTTGCAGCCTGGCTGGTATCACAGCTACCCCCATGCTGTATACACGGCGCCCAGCTGTGCTCAGATCGACATATATCCACTGTAGGTCCTATATGGCCGTGGGTTGCATCTGGCTGGTATCAGAGCTACCCCCATGCTGTATATACGTGGCCCAGCTGTGCTCAGATCGACATATATCGACTCAAGAACATCGCCTGTAGGTCCTATATGGCCGTGGGTTGCATCTGGCTGGTATCAGAGCTACCCCCATGCTGTATATACGGCGCCCAGCTGTGCTCAGATCGACATATATCCACTCAACAACATCGCCTGTAGGTCCTATATGGCCGTGGGTTGCATCTGGCTGGCATCAGAGCTACCCCCATGCTGTATATACGGCGCCCAGCTGTGCTTAGATCGACATATATCCACTCAAGAACATCGCCTGTAGGTCCTATATGGCCGTGGGTTGCATCTGGCTTATATCAGAGTTCCCCCCTTGCTGTATATACGGGGCCCAGCTGTGCTCAGATCGACATATATCGACTCAAGAACATCGCCTGTAGGTCCTATATAGTCGTGGGTTGCAGCCTCGCTGGTATCACAGCTACCCCCACGCTGTATACACGACGCCCAGCTGTGCTCAGATCGACATATATCCACTGTAGGTCCTATATGGCCGTGGGTTGCATCTGGCTGGTATCAGAGCTACCCCCATGCTGTATATACGGGGCCCAGCTGTGCTCAGATCGACATATATCGACTCAAGAACATCGCCTGTAGGTCCTATATAGCCGTGGGATGCAGCTGGCTGGTATCACAGCTACCCCCATGCTATATATACGTGGCCCAGCTGTACTGAGATCGACATATATCGACTCAAGAACATCGCCTGTAGGTCCTATATGGCCGTGGGTTGCATCTGGCCGGTATTAGAGCTACCCCCATGCTGTATATACGGCGCCCAGCTGTGCTTAGATCGAGATATATCCAATCAAGAACATCGCCTGTAGGTCCAATATGGCCGTGGGTTGCATCTAGCTGGTACAGAGCTACCGCCATGCTGTATATACGGGGCCCAGCTGTGCTCAGATCGACATATATCGACTCAAGAACATCGCCTGTAGGTCCTATATAGCCGTGGGTTGCAGCTGGCTGGTATCACAGCTACCCCCATGCTGTATATACGTGGCCCAGCTGTGCTCAGATCGACATATATCAACTCAAGAACATCGCCTGTAGGTCCTATATGGCCGTGGGTTGCATCTGGCTGGTATCAGAGCTACCCCTATGATGTATATACGGCGCTCAGCTGTGCTCAGATCGACATATATCCACTCAAGAACATCGCCTGTAGGTCCTATATGGCCGTGGGTTGCATCTGGCTGGTATCAGAGCTACCCCCATGCTGTATATATAGGGCCCAGCTGTGCTCAGATCGACATATATCGACTCAAGAACATCGCCTGTAGGTCCTATATGGCCGTTGGTTGCATCTGGCTGGTATCAGAGCTACCCTCATGCTGTATATACGGGGCCCAGCTGTGCTCAGATCGACATATATCCACTCAAGAACATCGCCTGTAGGTCCTATATGGCCGTGGGTTGCATCTGGCTGGTATCAGAGCTACCCCCATGCTGTATATACGGGGCCCAGCTGTACTCAGATCGACATATATCGACTTAAGAACATCGCCTGTAGGTCCTATATGGTCGTGGGTTGCATCTGGCAGGTATCAGAGCTACCCCCATGCTGTATATACGGCGCCCAGCTGTGCTCAGATCGACATATATCCACTGTATGTCCTATATGGCCGTGGGTTGCATCTGGCTGGTATCAGAGCTACCCCCATGCTGCATATACGGGGCCCAGCTGTGCTCAGATCGACATATATCGACTCAAGAACATCGCCTGTAGGTCCTATATGGTCGTGGGTTGCATCTGGCAGGTATCAGAGCTACCCCCATGCTGCATATACGGGGCCCAGCTGTGCTCAGATCGACATATATCGACTCAAGAACATCGCCTGTAGGTCCTATATAGCCGTGGGTTGCAGCTGGCTGGTATCACAGCTACCCCCATGCTGTATATACGTGGCCCAGCTGTGCTCAGATCGACATATATCGACTCCAGAACATCGCCTGTAGGTCCTATATGGCCGTGGGTTGCATCTGGCTGGTATCAGAGCTATTCCTATGCTGTATATACGGCGCTCAGCTGTGCTCAGATCGACATATATCGACACAAGAACATCGCCTGTAGGTTCTATATGGCCGTGGGTTGCATCTGATAGGTATCAGAGCTACCCCCATGCTGTATATACGGCGCCCAGCTGTGCTCAGATCGACATATATCCACTCAAGAACATCGCCTGTAGGTCCTATATAGCCGTGGGTTGCAGCTGGCAGGTATCACAGCTACCCCCATGCTGTATATACGTGGCCCAGCTGTGCTTAGATTGACATATATCGACTCAAGAACATCGCCTGTAGGTCCTATATAGCCGTGGGTTGCAGCTGGCAGGTATCACAGCTACCCCCATGCTGTATATACGTGGCCCAGCTGTGCTTAGATTGACATATATCGACTCAAGAACATCGCATGTAGGTCCTATATGGCCGTGGGTTGCATCTGGCTTATATCAGAGTTCCCCCCTTGCTGTATATACGGGGCCCAGCTGTGCTCAGATCGACATATATCGACTCAAGAACATCGCCTGTAGGTCCTATATAGTCGTGGGTTGCAGCCTGGCTGGTATCACAGCTACCCCCATGCTGTATACACGGCGCCCAGCTGTGCTCAGATCGACATATATCCACTGTAGGTCCTATATGGCCGTGGGTTGCATCTGGCTGGTATCAGAGCTACCCCCATGCTGCATATACGGGGCCCAGCTGTACTCAGATCGACATATATCGACTTAAGAACATCGCCTGTAGGTCCTATATGGTCGTGGGTTGCATCTGGCAGGTATCAGAGCTACCCCCATGCTGTATAGACGGCGCCCAGCTGTGCTCAGATCGACATATATCCACTGTATGTCCTATATGGCCGTGGGTTGCATCTGGCTGGTATCAGAGCTACCCCCATGCTGCATATACGGGGCCCAGCTGTGCTCAGATCGACATATATCGACTCAAGAACATCGCCTGTAGGTCCTATATAGCCGTGGGTTGCAGCTGGCTGGTATCACAGCTACCCCCATGCTGTATATACGTGGCCCAGCTGTGCTCAGATCGACATATATCGACTCCAGAACATCGCCTGTAGGTCCTATATGGCCGTGGGTTGCATCTGGCTGGTATCAGAGCTATTCCTATGCTGTATATACGGCGCTCAGCTGTGCTCAGATCGACATATATCGACACAAGAACATCGCCTGTAGGTTCTATATGGCCGTGGGTTGCATCTGATAGGTATCAGAGCTACCCCCATGCTGTATATACGGCGCCCAGCTGTGCTCAGATCGACATATATCCACTCAAGAACATCGCCTGTAGGTCCTATATAGCCGTGGGTTGCAGCTGGCAGGTATCACAGCTACCCCCATGCTGTATATACGTGGCCCAGCTGTGCTTAGATTGACATATATCGACTCAAGAACATCGCCTGTAGGTCCTATATAGCCGTGGGTTGCAGCTGGCAGGTATCACAGCTACCCCCATGCTGTATATACGTGGCCCAGCTGTGCTTAGATTGACATATATCGACTCAAGAACATCGCATGTAGGTCCTATATGGCCGTGGGTTGCATCTGGCTTATATCAGAGTTCCCCCCTTGCTGTATATACGGGGCCCAGCTGTGCTCAGATCGACATATATCGACTCAAGAACATCGCCTGTAGGTCCTATATAGTCGTGGGTTGCAGCCTGGCTGGTATCACAGCTACCCCCATGCTGTATACACGGCGCCCAGCTGTGCTCAGATCGACATATATCCACTGTAGGTCCTATATGGCCGTGGGTTGCATCTGGCTGGTATCAGAGCTACCCCCATGCTGCATATACGGGGCACAGCTGTGCTCAGATCGACATATATCGACTCAAGAACATCGCCTGTAGGTCCTATATAGCCGTGAGTTGCAGCTGGCTGGTATCACAGCTACCTCCATGCTGTATATACGTGGCCCAGCTGTGCTCAGATCGACATATATCGACTCAAGAACATCGCCTGTAGGTCCTATATGGACGTGGGTTGCATCTGGCTGGTATCAGAGCTACCCCAATGCTGTATATACGGCGCCTAGCTGTGCTTAGATCGACATATATCCACTCAAGAACATCGCCTGTAGGTCCTATATGGCCGTGGGTGCATCTAGCTGGTATCAGAGCTACCGCCATGCTGTATATGTGCTCAGATCGACATATATCGACTCAAGAACATCGCCTGTAGGTCCTATATAGCCGTGGGTTGCAGCTGGCTGGTATAACAGCTACCCCCATGCTGTATATACGTGGCCCAGCTGTGCTCAGATCGACATATATCGACTCAAGAACATCACCTGTAGGTCCTATATGGCCGTGGGTTGCATCTGGCTGGTATCAGAGCTACCCCTATGCTGTATATACGGCGCCCAGCTGTGCTCAGATCGACATATATCCACTCAAGAACATCGCCTGTAGGTCCTATATGGCCGTGGGTTGCATCTGGCTGGTATTAGAGCTACCCCCATGCTGTATATACGGCGCCCAGCTGTGTTTAGATCGACATATATCCAATGTAGGTCCTATATGGCCGTGGGTTGCATCTGGCTGGTATCAGAGCTACCCCCATGCTGTATATACGGCGCCCAGCTGTGCTCAGATCGACATATATCCACTCAAGAACATCGCCTGTAGGTCCTATATGGCCGTGGGTTGCATCTGGCTGGTATCAGAGCTACCCCCATGCTGTATATACGGGTCCCAGCTGTGCTCAGATCGACATATATCCACTCAAGAACATCGCCTGTAGGTCCTATATGGCCGTGGGTTGCATCTGGCTGGTATCACAGCTACCCCCATGCTGTATACACGGCGCCCAGCTGTGCTCAGATCGACATATATTCACTATAGGTCCTATATGGCCGTGGGTTGCATCTGGCTGGTATCAGAGCTACCCCCAAGCTATATATACTGGGCCCAGCTGTGCTCAGATCGACATATATCGACTCAAGAACATCGCCTGTAGGTCCTTTATAGACGTGGGTTGCAGCTGGCTGGTATCACAGCTACCTCCATGCTGTATATACGTGGCCCAGTTGTGCTCAGATCGACATATATCGACTCAAGAACATCGCCTGTAGGTCCTATATGGCCGTGGGTTGCATCTGGCTGGTATCAGAGCTACCCCCATGCTGTATATACGGCGCCCAGCTGTGCTCAGATCGACATATATCCACTCAACAACATCGCCTGTAGGTCCTATATAGCCGTGGGTTGCAGCTGGCTGGTATCACAGCTACCCCCATGCTGTATATACGTGGCCCAGCGGTGCTCAGATCGACATATATCGACTCAAGAACATCGCCTGTAGGTCCTATATGGCCGTGGGTTGCATCTGATTGGTATCAGAGCTACACCCATGCTGTATATACGGCGCCCAGCTGTGCTCAGATCAACATATATCCACTCAAGAACATCGCCTGTAGGTCCTATATGGCCGTGGGTTGCATCTGGCTGGTATCAGAGCTACCCCCATGCTGTATATACGGGACCCAGCTGTGCTCAGATCGACATATATCGACTCAAGAACATCGCCTGTAGGTCCTATATAGCCGCGGGTTGCAGCTGGCTGGTACCACAGCTACCCCCATGCTGTCTATACTTGGCCCAGCTGTGCTCAGATCGACATATATCGACTCAAGAACATCGCCTGTAGGTCCTATATGGCCGTGTGTTGCATCTGGCTGGTATCAGTGCTACCCCCATGCTGTATATACGGGGCCCAGCTGTGCTCCGATCGACATATATCGACTCAAGAACATCTCCTGTAGGTCCTATATAGCCGTGGGTTGCAGCTGGCTGGTATCACAGCTACCCCCATGCTGTATATACGTGGCCCAGCTGTGCTCAGATCGACATATATCAACTCAAGAACATCGCCTGTAGGTCCTATATGGCCGTGGGTTGCATCTGGCTGGTATCAGAGCTACCCCTATGATGTATATACGGCGCCCAGCTGTGCTCAGATCGACATATATCCACTCAACAACATCGCCTGTAGGTCCTATATAGCCGCGGGTTGCAGCTGGCTGGTACCACAGCTACCCCCATGCTGTCTATACTTGGCCCAGCTGTGCTCAGATCGACATATATCGACTCAAGAACATCGCCTGTAGGTCCTATATGGCCGTGGGTTGCATCTGGCTGGTATCAGAGCTACCCCAATGCTGTATATACGGCGCCTAGCTGTGCTTAGATCGACATATATCCACTCAAGAACATCGCCTGTAGGTCCTATATGGCCGTGGGTTGCATCTGGCTGGTATTAGAGCTACCCCCATGCTGTATATACGGCGCCCAGCTGTGTTTAGATCGACATATATCCACTGTAGGTCCTATATGGCCGTGGGTTGCATCTGGCTGGTATCAGAGCTACCCCCATGCTGTATATACGGCGCCCAGCTGTTCTCAGATCGACATATATCCACTCAAGAACATCGCCTGTAGGTCCTATATGGCCGTGGGTTGCATCTGGCTGGTATCAGAGCTACCCCCATGCTGTATATACGGGTCCCAGCTGTGCTCAGATCGACATATATCCACTCAAGAACATCGCCTGTAGGTCCTATATGGCCGTGGGTTGCATCTGGCTGGTATCAGAGCTACCCCCATGCTGTATATACGGGTCCCAGCTGTGCTCAGATCGACATATATCCACTCAAGAACATCGCCTGTAGGTCCTATATGGCCGTGGGTTGCATCTGGCTGGTATCACAGCTACCCCCATGCTGTATACACGGCGCCCAGCTGTGCTCAGATCGACATATATTCACTGTAGGTCCTATATGGCCGTGGGTTGCATCTGGCTGGTATCAGAGCTACCCCCAAGCTATATATACTGGGCCCAGCTGTGCTCAGATCGACATATATCGACTCAAGAACATCGCCTGTAGGTCCTTTATAGACGTGGGTTGCAGCTGGCTGGTATCACAGCTACCTCCATGCTGTATATACGTGGCCCAGTTGTGCTCAGATCGACATATATCGACTCAAGAACATCGCCTGTAGGTCCTATATGGCCGTGGGTTGCATCTGGCTGGTATCAGAGCTACCCCCATGCTGTATATACGGCGCCCAGCTGTGCTCAGATCGACATATATCCACTCAACAACATCGCCTGTAGGTCCTATATAGCCGTGGGTTGCAGCTGGCTGGTATCACAGCTACCCCCATGCTGTATATACGTGGCCCAGCGGTGCTCAGATCGACATATATCGACTCAAGAACATCGCCTGTAGGTCCTATATGGCCGTGGGTTGCATCTGATTGGTATCAGAGCTACACCCATGCTGTATATACGGCGCCCAGCTGTGCTCAGATCAACATATATCCACTCAAGAACATCGCCTGTAGGTCCTATATGGCCGTGGGTTGCATCTGGCTGGTATCAGAGCTACCCCCATGCTGTATATACGGGACCCAGCTGTGCTCAGATCGACATATATCGACTCAAGAACATCGCCTGTAGGTCCTATATAGCCGCGGGTTGCAGCTAGCTGGTACCACAGCTACCCCCATGCTGTCTATACTTGGCCCAGCTGTGCTCAGATCGACATATATCGACTCAAGAACATCGCCTGTAGGTCCTATATGGCCGTGTGTTGCATCTGGCTGGTATCAGTGCTACCCCCATGCTGTATATACGGGGCCCAGCTGTGCTCCGATCGACATATATCGACTCAAGAACATCTCCTGTAGGTCCTATATAGCCGTGGGTTGCAGCTGGCTGGTATCACAGCTACCCCCATGCTGTATATACGTGGCCCAGCTGTGCTCAGATCGACATATATCAACTCAAGAACATCGCCTGTAGGTCCTATATGGCCGTGGGTTGCATCTGGCTGGTATCAGAGCTACCCCTATGATGTATATACGGCGCCCAGCTGTGCTCAGATCGACATATATCCACTCAACAACATCGCCTGTAGGTCCTATATAGCCGCGGGTTGCAGCTGGCTGGTACCACAGCTACCCCCATGCTGTCTATACTTGGCCCAGCTGTGCTCAGATCGACATATATCGACTCAAGAACATCGCCTGTAGGTCCTATATGGCCGTGGGTTGCATCTGGCTGGTATCAGAGCTACCCCAATGCTGTATATACGGCGCCTAGCTGTGCTTAGATCGACATATATCCACTCAAGAACATCGCCTGTAGGTCCTATATGGCCGTGGGTTGCATCTGGCTGGTATTAGAGCTACCCCCATGCTGTATATACGGCGCCCAGCTGTGTTTAGATCGACATATATCCACTGTAGGTCCTATATGGCCGTGGGTTGCATCTGGCTGGTATCAGAGCTACCCCCATGCTGTATATACGGCGCCCAGCTGTGCTCAGATCGACATATATCCACTCAAGAACATCGCCTGTAGGTCCTATATGGCCGTGGGTTGCATCTGGCTGGTATCAGAGCTACCCCCATGCTGTATATACGGGTCCCAGCTGTGCTCAGATCGACATATATCCACTCAAGAACATCGCCTGTAGGTCCTATATGGCCGTGGGTTGCATCTGGCTGGTATCACAGCTACCCCCATGCTGTATACACGGCGCCCAGCTGTGCTCAGATCGACATATATTCACTGTAGGTCCTATATGGCCGTGGGTTGCATCTGGCTGGTATCAGAGCTACCCCCAAGCTATATATACTGGGCCCAGCTGTGCTCAGATCGACATATATCGACTCAAGAACATCGCCTGTAGGTCCTTTATAGACGTGGGTTGCAGCTGGCTGGTATCACAGCTACCTCCATGCTGTATATACGTGGCCCAGCTGTGCTCAGATCGACATATATCGACTCAAGAACATCGCCTGTAGGTCCTATATGGCCGTGGGTTGCATCTGGCTGGTATCAGAGCTACCCCCATGCTGTATATACGGCGCCCAGCTGTGCTCAGATCGACATATATCCACTCAACAACATCGCCTGTAGGTCCTATATAGCCGTGGGTTGCAGCTGGCTGGTATCACAGCTACCTCCATGCTGTATATACGGGACCCAGCTGTGCTCAGATCGACATATATCGACTCAAGAACATCGCCTGTAGGTCCTATATAGCCGCGGGTTGCAGCTGGCTGGTACCACAGCTACCCCCATGCTGTCTATACTTGGCCCAGCTGTACTCAGATCGACATATATCGACTCAAGAACATCGCCTGTAGGTCCTATATGGCCGTGGGTTGCATCTGGCTGGTATCAGTGCTACCCCCATGCTGTATATACGGGGCCCAGCTGTGCCCCGATCGACATATATCGACTCAAGAACATCTCCTGTAGGTCCTATATAGCCGTGGGTTGCAGCTGGCTGGTATCACAGCTACCCCCATGCTGTATATACGTGGCCCAGCTGTGCTCAGATCGACATATATCGACTCAAGAACATCGCCTGTAGGTCCTATATGGCCGTGGGTTGCATCTGACTGGTATCAGAGCTACCCCTATGCTGTATATACGGCGCCCAGCTGTGCTCTGATCGACATATATCCACTGTAGGTCCTATATGGCCGTGGGTTGCATCTGGCTGGCATCAGAGCTACCCCCATGCTGTATATACGGCGCCCAGCTGTGCTTAGATCGACATATATCCACTCAAGAACATCGCCTGTAGGTCCTATATGGCCGTGGGTTGCATCTGGCTTATATCAGAGTTCCCCCCTTGCTGTATATACGGGGCCCAGCTGTGCTCAGATCGACATATATCGACTCAAGAACATCGCCTGTAGGTCCTATATAGTCGTGGGTTGCAGCCTGGCTGGTATCACAGCTACCCCCATGCTGTATACACGGCGCCCAGCTGTGTTCAGATCGACATATATCCACTGTAGGTCCTATATGGCCGTGGGTTGCATCTGGCTGGTATCAGAGCTACCCCCATGCTGTATATACGGAGCCCAGCTGTGCTCAGATCGACATATATCGACTCAAGAACATCGCCTGTAGGTCCTATATAGCCGTGGGATGCAGCTGGCTGGTATCACAGCTACCCCCATGCTATATATACGTGGCCCAGCTGTACTGAGATCGACATATATCGACTCAAGAACATCGCCTGTAGGTCCTATATGGCCGTGGGTTGCATCTGTCCGGTATTAGAGCTACCCCCATGCTGTATATACGGCGCCCAGCTGTGCTTAGATCGAGATATATCCAATCAAGAACATCGCCTGTAGGTCCTATATGGCCGTGGGTTGCATCTGGCTGGTATCAGAGCTACCCCCAAGCTATATATACTGGGCCCAGCTGTGCTCAGATCGACATATATCGACTCAAGAACATCGCCTGTAGGTCCTTTATAGACGTGGGTTGCAGCTGGCTGGTATCACAGCTACGTCCATGCTGTATATACGTGGCCCAGTTGTGCTCAGATCGACATATATCGACTCAAGAACATCGCCTGTAGGTCCTATATGGCCGTGGGTTGCATCTGGCTGGTATCAGAGCTACCCCCATGCTGTATATACGGCGCCCAGCTGTGCTCAGATCGACATATATCCACTCAACAACATCGCCTGTAGGTCCTATATAGCCGTGGGTTGCAGCTGGCTGGTATCACAGCTACCCCCATGCTGTATATACGTGGCCCAGCGGTGCTCAGATCGACATATATCGACTCAAGAACATCGCCTGTAGGTCCTATATGGCCGTGGGTTGCATCTGATTGGTATCAGAGCTACACCCATGCTGTATATACGGCGCCCAGCTGTGCTCAGATCAACATATATCCACTCAAGAACATCGCCTGTAGGTCCTATATGGCCGTGGGTTGCATCTGGCTGGTATCAGAGCTACCCCCATGCTGTATATACGGGACCCAGCTGTGCTCAGATCGACATATATCGACTCAAGAACATCGCCTGTAGGTCCTATATAGCCGCGGGTTGCAGCTGGCTGGTACCACAGCTACCCCCATGCTGTCTATACTTGGCCCAGCTGTGCTCAGATCGACATATATCGACTCAAGAACATCGCCTGTAGGTCCTATATGGCCGTGGGTTGCATCTGGCCGGTATTAGAGCTACCCCCATGCTGTATATACGGCGCCCAGCTGTGCTTAGATCGAGATATATCCAATCAAGAACATCGCCTGTAGGTCCTATATGGCCGTGGGTTGCATCTGGCTGGTATCAGAGCTACCCCCAAGCTATATATACTGGGCCCAGCTGTGCTCAGATCGACATATATCGACTCAAGAACATCGCCTGTAGGTCCTTTATAGACGTGGGTTGCAGCTGGCTGGTATCACAGCTACGTCCATGCTGTATATACGTGGCCCAGTTGTGCTCAGATCGACATATATCGACTCAAGAACATCGCCTGTAGGTCCTATATGGCCGTGGGTTGCATCTGGCTGGTATCAGAGCTACCCCCATGCTGTATATACGGCGCCCAGCTGTGCTCAGATCGACATATATCCACTCAACAACATCGCCTGTAGGTCCTATATAGCCGTGGGTTGCAGCTGGCTGGTATCACAGCTACCCCCATGCTGTATATACGTGGCCCAGCGGTGCTCAGATCGACATATATCGACTCAAGAACATCGCCTGTAGGTCCTATATGGCCGTGGGTTGCATCTGATTGGTATCAGAGCTACACCCATGCTGTATATACGGCGCCCAGCTGTGCTCAGATCAACATATATCCACTCAAGAACATCGCCTGTAGGTCCTATATGGCCGTGGGTTGCATCTGGCTGGTATCAGAGCTACCCCCATGCTGTATATACGGGACCCAGCTGTGCTCAGATCGACATATATCGACTCAAGAACATCGCCTGTAGGTCCTATATAGCCGCGGGTTGCAGCTGGCTGGTACCACAGCTACCCCCATGCTGTCTATACTTGGCCCAGCTGTGCTCAGATCGACATATATCGACTCAAGAACATCGCCTGTAGGTCCTATATGGCCGTGTGTTGCATCTGGCTGGTATCAGTGCTACCCCCATGCTGTATATACGGGGCCCAGCTGTGCTCCGATCGACATATATCGACTCAAGAACATCTCCTGTAGGTCCTATATAGCCGTGGGTTGCAGCTGGCTGGTATCACAGCTACCCCCATGCTGTATATACGTTTCCCAGCTTTGCTCAGATCGACATATATCAACTCAAGAACATCGCCTGTAGGTCCTATATGGCCGTGGGTTGCATCTGGCTGGTATCAGAGCTACCCCTATGATGTATATACGGCGCCCAGCTGTGCTCAGATCGACATATATCCACTCAACAACATCGCCTGTAGGTCCTATATAGCCGCGGGTTGCAGCTGGCTGGTACCACAGCTACCCCCATGCTGTCTATACTTGGCCCAGCTGTGCTCAGATCGACATATATCGACTCAAGAACATCGCCTGTAGGTCCTATATGGCCGTGGGTTGCATCTGGCTGGTATCAGAGCTACCCCAATGCTGTATATACGGCGCCTAGCTGTGCTTAGATCGACATATATCCACTCAAGAACATCGCCTGTATGTCCTATATGGCCGTGGGTTGCATCTGGCTGGTATTAGAGCTACCCCCATGCTGTATATACGGCGCCCAGCTGTGTTTAGATCGACATATATCCACTGTAGGTCCTATATGGCCGTGGGTTGCATCTGGCTGGTATCAGAGCTACCCCCATGCTGTATATACGGCGCCCAGCTGTGCTCAGATCGACATATATCCACTCAAGAACATCGCCTGTAGGTCCTATATGGCCGTGGGTTGCATCTGGCTGGTATCAGAGCTACCCCCATGCTGTATATACGGGTCCCAGCTGTGCTCAGATCGACATATATCCACTCAAGAACATCGCCTGTAGGTCCTATATGGCCGTGGGTTGCATCTGGCTGGTATCAGAGCTACCCCCATGCTGTATATACGGGTCCCAGCTGTGCTCAGATCGACATATATCCACTCAAGAACATCGCCTGTAGGTCCTATATGGCCGTGGGTTGCATCTGGCTGGTATCACAGCTACCCCCATGCTGTATACACGGCGCCCAGCTGTGCTCAGATCGACATATATTCACTGTAGGTCCTATATGGCCGTGGGTTGCATCTGGCTGGTATCAGAGCTACCCCCAAGCTATATATACTGGGCCCAGCTGTGCTCAGATCGACATATATCGACTCAAGAACATCGCCTGTAGGTCCTTTATAGACGTGGGTTGCAGCTGGCTGGTATCACAGCTACCTCCATGCTGTATATACGTGGCCCAGTTGTGCTCAGATCGACATATATCGACTCAAGAACATCGCCTGTAGGTCCTATATGGCCGTGGGTTGCATCTGGCTGGTATCAGAGCTACCCCCATGCTGTATATACGGCGCCCAGCTGTGCTCAGATCGACATATATCCACTCAACAACATCGCCTGTAGGTCCTATATAGCCGTGGGTTGCAGCTGGCTGGTATCACAGCTACCCCCATGCTGTATATACGTGGCCCAGCGGTGCTCAGATCGACATATATCGACTCAAGAACATCGCCTGTAGGTCCTATATGGCCGTGGGTTGCATCTGATTGGTATCAGAGCTACACCCATGCTGTATATACGGCGCCCAGCTGTGCTCAGATCAACATATATCCACTCAAGAACATCGCCTGTAGGTCCTATATGGCCGTGGGTTGCATCTGGCTGGTATCAGAGCTACCCCCATGCTGTATATACGGGACCCAGCTGTGCTCAGATCGACATATATCGACTCAAGAACATCGCCTGTAGGTCCTATATAGCCGCGGGTTGCAGCTGGCTGGTACCACAGCTACCCCCATGCTGTCTATACTTGGCCCAGCTGTGCTCAGATCGACATATATCGACTCAAGAACATCGCCTGTAGGTCCTATATGGCCGTGTGTTGCATCTGGCTGGTATCAGTGCTACCCCCATGCTGTATATACGGGGCCCAGCTGTGCTCCGATCGACATATATCGACTCAAGAACATCTCCTGTAGGTCCTATATAGCCGTGGGTTGCAGCTGGCTGGTATCACAGCTACCCCCATGCTGTATATACGTGGCCCAGCTGTGCTCAGATCGACATATATCAACTCAAGAACATCGCCTGTAGGTCCTATATGGCCGTGGGTTGCATCTGGCTGGTATCAGAGCTACCCCTATGATGTATATACGGCGCCCAGCTGTGCTCAGATCGACATATATCCACTCAACAACATCGCCTGTAGGTCCTATATAGCCGCGGGTTGCAGCTGGCTGGTACCACAGCTACCCCCATGCTGTCTATACTTGGCCCAGCTGTGCTCAGATCGACATATATCGACTCAAGAACATCGCCTGTAGGTCCTATATGGCCGTGGGTTGCATCTGGCTGGTATCAGAGCTACCCCAATGCTGTATATACGGCGCCTAGCTGTGCTTAGATCGACATATATCCACTCAAGAACATCGCCTGTAGGTCCTATATGGCCGTGGGTTGCATCTGGCTGGTATTAGAGCTACCCCCATGCTGTATATACGGCGCCCAGCTGTGTTTAGATCGACATATATCCACTGTAGGTCCTATATGGCCGTGGGTTGCATCTGGCTGGTATCAGAGCTACCCCCATGCTGTATATACGGCGCCCAGCTGTGCTCAGATCGACATATATCCACTCAAGAACATCGCCTGTAGGTCCTATATGGCCGTGGGTTGCATCTGGCTGGTATCAGAGCTACCCCCATGCTGTATATACGGGTCCCAGCTGTGCTCAGATCGACATATATCCACTCAAGAACATCGCCTGTAGGTCCTATATGGCCGTGGGTTGCATCTGGCTGGTATCACAGCTACCCCCATGCTGTATACACGGCGCCCAGCTCTGCTCAGATCGACATATATTCACTGTAGGTCCTATATGGCCGTGGGTTGCATCTGGCTGGTATCAGAGCTACCCCCAAGCTATATATACTGGGCCCAGCTGTGCTCAGATCGACATATATCGACTCAAGAACATCGCCTGTAGGTCCTTTATAGACGTGGGTTGCAGCTGGCTGGTATCACAGCTACCTCCATGCTGTATATACGTGGCCCAGCTGTGCTCAGATCGACATATATCGACTCAAGAACATCGCCTGTAGGTCCTATATGGCCGTGGGTTGCATCTGGCTGGTATCAGAGCTACCCCCATGCTGTATATACGGCGCCCAGCTGTGCTCAGATCGACATATATCCACTCAACAACATCGCCTGTAGGTCCTATATAGCCGTGGGTTGCAGCTGGCTGCTATCACAGCTACCTCCATGCTGTATATACGTGGCCCAGCGGTGCTCAGATCGACATATATCGACTCAAGAACATCGCCTGTAGGTCCTATATGGCCGTGGGTTGCATCTGATTGGTATCAGAGCTACACCCATGCTGTATATACGGCGCCCAGCTGTGCTCAGATCAACATATATCCACTCAAGAACATCGCCTGTAGGTCCTATATGGCCGTGGGTTGCATCTGGCTGGTATCAGAGCTACCCCCATGCTGTATATACGGGACCCAGCTGTGCTCAGATCGACATATATCGACTCAAGAACATCGCCTGTAGGTCCTATATAGCCGCGGGTTGCAGCTGGCTGGTACCACAGCTACCCCCATGCTGTCTATACTTGGCCCAGCTGTACTCAGATCGACATATATCGACTCAAGAACATCGCCTGTAGGTCCTATATGGCCGTGGGTTGCATCTGGCTGGTATCAGTGCTACCCCCATGCTGTATATACGGGGCCCAGCTGTGCCCCGATCGACATATATCGACTCAAGAACATCTCCTGTAGGTCCTATATAGCCGTGGGTTGCAGCTGGCTGGTATCACAGCTACCCCCATGCTGTATATACGTGGCCCAGCTGTGCTCAGATCGACATATATCGACTCAAGAACATCGCCTGTAGGTCCTATATGGCCGTGGGTTGCATCTGACTGGTATCAGAGCTACCCCTATGCTGTATATACGGCGCCCAGCTGTGCTCTGATCGACATATATCCACTGTAGGTCCTATATGGCCGTGGGTTGCATCTGGCTGGCATCAGAGCTACCCCCATGCTGTATATACGGCGCCCAGCTGTGCTTAGATCGACATATATCCACTCAAGAACATCGCCTGTAGGTCCTATATGGCCGTGGGTTGCATCTGGCTTATATCAGAGTTCCCCCCTTGCTGTATATACGGGGCCCAGCTGTGCTCAGATCGACATATATCGACTCAAGAACATCGCCTGTAGGTCCTATATAGTCGTGGGTTGCAGCCTGGCTGGTATCACAGCTACCCCCATGCTGTATACACGGCGCCCAGCTGTGTTCCGATCGACATATATCCACTGTAGGTCCTATATGGCCGTGGGTTGCATCTGGCTGGTATCAGAGCTACCCCCATGCTGTATATACGGAGCCCAGCTGTGCTCAGATCGACATATATCGACTCAAGAACATCGCCTGTAGGTCCTATATAGCCGTGGGATGCAGCTGGCTGGTATCACAGCTACCCCCATGCTATATATACGTGGCCCAGCTGTACTGAGATCGACATATATCGACTCAAGAACATCGCCTGTAGGTCCTATATGGCCGTGGGTTGCATCTGGCCGGTATTAGAGCTACCCCCATGCTGTATATACGGCGCCCAGCTGTGCTTAGATCGAGATATATCCAATCAAGAACATCGCCTGTAGGTCCAATATGGCCGTGGGTTGCATCTAGCTGGTACAGAGCTACCGCCATGCTGTATATACGGGGCCCAGCTGTGCTCAGATCGACATATATCGACTCAAGAACATCGCCTGTAGGTCCTATATAGCCGTGGGTTGCAGCTGGCTGGTATCACAGCTACCCCCATGCTGTATATACGTGGCCCAGCTGTGCTCAGATCGACATATATCAACTCAAGAACATCGCCTGTAGGTCCTATATGGCCGTGGGTTGCATCTGGCTGGTATCAGAGCTACCCCCATGCTGTATATACGGGACCCAGCTGTGCTCAGATCGACATATATCGACTCAAGAACATCGCCTGTAGGTCCTATATAGCCGCGGGTTGCAGCTGGCTGGTACCACAGCTACCCCCATGCTGTCTATACTTGGCCCAGCTGTGCTCAGATCGACATATATCGACTCAAGAACATCGCCTGTAGGTCCTATATGGCCGTGGGTTGCATCTGGCTGGTATCAGTGCTACCCCCATGCTGTATATACGGGGCCCAGCTGTGCTCCGATCGACATATATCGACTCAAGAACATCTCCTGTAGGTCCTATATAGCCGTGGGTTGCAGCTGGCTGGTATCACAGCTACCCCCATGCTGTATATACGTGGCCCAGCTGTGCTCAGATCGACATATATCAACTCAAGAACATCGCCTGTAGGTCCTATATGGCCGTGGGTTGCATCTGGCTGGTATCAGAGCTACCCCTATGATGTATATACGGCGCCCAGCTGTGCTCAGATCGACATATATCCACTCAACAACATCGCCTGTAGGTTCTATATAGCCGCGGGTTGCAGCTGGCTGGTACCACAGCTACCCCCATGCTGTCTATACTTGGCCCAGCTGTGCTCAGATCGACATATATCGACTCAAGAACATCGCCTGTAGGTCCTATATGGCCGTGGGTTGCATCTGGCTGGTATCAGTGCTACCCCCATGCTGTATATACGGGGCCCAGCTGTGCTCCGATCGACATATATCGACTCAAGAACATCTCCTGTAGGTCCTATATAGCCGTGGGTTGCAGCTGGCTGGTATCACAGCTACCCCCATGCTGTATATACGTGGTCCAGCTGTGCTCAGATCGACATATATCGACTCAAGAACATCGCCTGTAGGTCCTATATGGCCGTGGGTTGCATCTGGCTGGTATCAGAGCTACCCCCATGCTGTATATACGGCGCCCAGCTGTGCTCAGTTCGACATATATCCACTCAAGAACATCCCCTGTAGGTCCTATATGGCCGGGGGTTGCATCTGGCTGGTATCAGAGCTACCCCCATGCTGTATATACGTGGCCCAGCTGTGCTTAGATTGACATATATCGACTCAAGAACATCGCCTGTAGGTCCTATATGGCCGTGGGTTGCATCTGGCTGGTATCAGAGCTACCCCCATGCTGTATATACGGCGCCCAGCTGTGCTCAGATCGACATATATCCACTCAAGAACATCGCCTGTAGGTCCTATATAGCCGTGGGTTGCATCTGGCTGGTATCAGAGCTACCCCCATGCAGCATATACGGGGCCCAGCTGTGCTCAGATCGACATATATCGACTCAAGAACATCGCCTGTAGGTCCTATATAGCCGTGGGTTGCAGCTGGCTGGTATCACAGCTACCCCCATGCTGTATATACGTGGCCCAGCTGTGCTCAGATCGACATATATCGACTCAAGAGCATCGCCTGTGGGTCCTATATGGCCGTGGGTTGCATCTGGCTGGTATCAGAGCTACCCCCATGCTGTATATACGGCGCCCAGCTGTGCTTAGATCGACATATATCCACTCAAGAACATCGCCTGTGGGTCCTATATGGCCGAGGGTTGAATCTAGCTGGTATCAGAGCTACCGCCATGCTGTATATACGGGGCCCAGCTGTGCTCAGATCGACATATATCGACTCAAGAACATCGCCTGTAGGTGCTATATAGCCGTGGGTTACAGCTGGCTGGTATCACAGCTACCCCCATGCTGTATATACGTGGCCTAGCTGTGCTCAGATCGACATATATCGACTCAAGAACATCGCCTGTAGGTCCTATATGGCCGTGGGTTGCATCTGGCTGGTATCAGAGCTACCCCTATGCTGTATATACGGCGCCCAGCTGTGCTCAGATCGACATATATCCACTCTAGAACATCTCCTGTAGGTCTTATATGGCCGTGGGTTGCATCTGGCTGATATCAGAGCTACCCCCATGCTGTATATACGGCGCCCAGCTGTGCTCAGATCGTCATATATCCACTCAAGAACATCGCCTGTAGGTCCTATATGGCCGTGGGTTGCATCTGGCTGGTATCAGAGGTACCCCCATGCTGTATATACGGCGCCCAGCTGTGCTCAGATCGTCATATATCCACTCAAGAACATAACCTGTAGGTCCTATATGGCCATGGGTTGCATCTGGCTGGTATCAGAGCTACCCCGATGCTGTATATACGGGGCCCAGCTGTGCTCAGATCGACATATATCGACTCAAGAACATCGCCTGTAGGTCCTATATAGCCGTGGGTTGCAGCTGGCTGGTATCACAACTACCCCCATGCTGTATATACGTGGCCCAGCTGTGCTCAGATCGACATATATCGACTCAAGAACATCGCCTGTAGGTCCTATATAGCAGTGGGTTGCAGCTGGCTGGTATCACAGCTACCCCCATGCTGTATATACGTGGCCCAGCTGTGCTCAGATCGACATATATCGACTCAAGAACATCGCCTGTAGGTCCTATATGGCCGTGGGTTGCATCTGACTGGTATCAGAGCTACCCCTATGATGGAAATACGGCGCCCAGCTGAGCTCAGATCGACATATATCCACTCAAGAACATCGCCTGTAGGTCCTATATGGCCGTGGGTTGCATCTGGCTTGTATTAGAGCTACCCCCATGCTGTATATACGGCGCCCAGCTGTGCTCAGATCGACATATATCTACTGTAGGTCCTATATGGCCGTGGGTTGCATCTGGCTGGTAACACAGCTACCCCCATGCTGTATATACGTGGCCCAGCTGTGCTCAGATCGACATATATCGACTCAAGAGCATCGCCTGTAGGTCCTATATGGCCGTGGGTTGCATCTGGCTGGTATCAGAGCTACCCCCATGCTGTATATACGGCGCCCAGCTGTGCTTAGATCGACATATATCCACTCAAGAACATCGCCTGTAGGTCCTATATGGCCGTGGGTTGCATCTAGCTGGTATCAGAGCTACCGCCATGCTGTATATACGGGGCCCAGCTGTGCTCAGATCGACATATATCGACTCAAGAACATCGCCTGTAGGTCCTATATAGCCGTGGGTTGCAGCTGGCTGGTATCACAGCTACACCCATGCTGTATATACGTGGCCCAGCTGTGCTCAGATCGACATATATCGACTCAAGAACATCGCCTGTAGGTCCTATATGGCCGTAAGTTGCATCTGGCTGGTATCAGAGCTACCCCCATGCTGTATATACGGCGCCCAGCTGTGCTCAGATCGACATATATACACTCAACAACATCGCCTGTAGGTCCTATAGAGCCGTGGGTTGCAGCTGGCTGGTATCACAGCTACCCCCATGCTATATATACGTGGCCCAGCTGTGCTCAGATCGACATATATCGACTCAAGAACATCGCCTGTAGGTTCTATATGGCCGTGGGTTGCATCTGATAGGTATCAGAGCTACCCCCATGCTGTATATACGGCGCCCAGCTGTGCTCAGATCAACATATATCCACTCAAGAACATCGCCTGTAGGTCCTATATAGCCGCGGGTTGAAGCTGGCTGGTACCACATATATATACGGCGCCCAGCTGTGCTCAGATCAACATATATCCACTCAAGAACATCGCCTGTAGGTCCTATATAGCCGCGGGTTGCATCTGGCTGGTACCACAGCTACCCCCATGCTGTCTATACGTGGCCCAGCTGTGCTCAGATCGACATATATCGACTCAAGAACTTCGCCTGTAGGTCCTATATGGCCGTGGGTTGCATCTGGATGGTATCAGTGCTACCCCCATGCTGTATATACGGGGCCCAGCTGTGCTCAGATCGACATATATCGACTCAAGAACATCTCCTGTAGGTCCCATATAGCCGTGGGTTGCAGCTGGCTGGTATCACAGCTACCCCCATGCTGTATATACGTGGCCCAGCTGTGCTCAGATCGACATATATCGACTCAAGAACATTTCCTGTAGGTCCTATATGGCCGTGGGTTGCAGCTGGCTGGTATCACAGCTACCCCCATGCTGTATATACGTGGCCCAGCTGTGCTCAGATCGACATATATCGACTCAAGAACATTTCCTGTAGGTCCTATATGGCCTTGGGTTGCATCTGACTAGTATCAGAGCTACCCCCATGCTGTATATACGGCGCCCAGCTGTGCTCAGTTCGACATATATCCACTCAAGAACATCCCCTGTAGGTCCTATATGGCTGGGGGTTGCATCTGGCTGGTATCAGAGCTATTCCTATGCTGTATATACGCTCAGCTGTGCTCAGATCGACATATATCGACACAAGAACATCGCCTGTAGGTTCTATATGGCCGTGGGTTGCATCTGATAGGTATCAGAGCTACCCCCATGCTGTATATACGTGGCCCAGCTGTGCTTAGATTGACATATATCGACTCAAGAACATCGCCTGTAGGTACTATATGGCCGTGGGTTGCATCTGGCTGGTATCAGAGCTACCCCCATGCTGTATATGTAGGTTCTATATAGCCGTGGGTTGCAGCTGGCTGGTATCAGAGCTACACCCCATGCTGTATATACGGCACCCAGCTGTGCTCAGATCGACATATATCGACTCAAGAACATCGCCTGTAGGTCCTATATGGCCGTGGGTTGCATCTGGCTGGTATCAGAGCTACCCCTATGCTGTATATACGGTGCCCAGCTGTGCTCATATCGACATATATCCACTCTAGAACATCTCCTGTAGGTCCTATATGGCCGTGGGTTGCATCTGGCTGATATCAGAGCTACCCCCATGCTGTATATACGGCGCCCAGCTGTGCTCAGATCGACATATATCCACTGTATGTCCTATATGGCCGTGGGTTGCATCTGGCTGGTATCAGAGCTACCCCCATGCTGCATATACGGGGCCCAGCTGTGCTCAGATCGACATATATCGACTCAAGAACATCGCCTGTAGGTCCTATATAGCCGTGGGTTCCAGCTGGCTGGTATCACAGCTACCCCCATGCTGTATATACGGCGCCCAGCTGTGCTCAGATCGACATATATCCACTCAAGAACATCGCCTGTAGGTCCTATATGGCCGTGGGTTGCATCTGGCTGGTATCAGAGCTACCCCCATGCTGCATATACGGGGCCCAGCTGTGCTCAGATCGACATATATCGACTCAAGAACATCGCTTGTAGGTCCTATATAGCCGTGGGTTGCAGCTGGCTGGTATCACAGCTACCCCCATGCTGTATATACGTGGCCCAGCTGTGCTCAGATCGACATATATCGACTCCAGAACATCGCCTGTAGGTCCTATATGGCCGTGGGTTGCATCTGGCTGGTATCAGAGCTATTCCTATGCTGTATATACGGCGCTCAGCTGTGCTCAGATCGACATATATCGACACAAGAACATCGCCTGTAGGTTCTATATGGCCGTGGGTTGCATCTGATAGGTATCAGAGCTACCCCCATGCTGTATATACGGCGCCCAGCTGTGCTCAGATCGACATATATCCACTCAAGAACATCGCCTGTAGGTCCTATATAGCCGTGGGTTGCAGCTGTCAGGTATCACAGCTACCCCCATGCTGTATATACGTGGCCCAGCTGTGCTTAGATTGACATATATCGACTCAAGAACATCGCCTGTAGGTCCTATATAGCCGTGGGTTGCAGCTGGCAGGTATCACAGCTACCCCCATGCTGTATATACGTGGCCCAGCTGTGCTTAGATTGACATATATCGACTCAAGAACATCGCATGTAGGTCCTATATGGCCGTGGGTTGCATCTGGCTTATATCAGAGTTCCCCCCTTGCTGTATATACGGGGCCCAGCTGTGCTCAGATCGACATATATCGACTCAAGAACATCGCCTGTAGGTCCTATATAGTCGTGGGTTGCAGCCTGGCTGGTATCACAGCTACCCCCATGCTGTATACACGGCGCCCAGCTGTGCTCAGATCGACATATATCCACTGTAGCTCCTATATGGCCGTGGGTTGCATCTGGCTGGTATCAGAGCTACCCCCATGCTGCATATACGGGGCACATCTGTGCTCAGATCGACATATATCGACTCAAGAACATCGCCTGTAGGTCCTATATAGCCGTGAGTTGCAGCTGGCTGGTATCACAGCTACCTCCATGCTGTATATACGTGGCCCAGCTGTGCTCAGATCGACATATATCGACTCAAGAACATCGCCTGTAGGTCCTATATGGACGTGGGTTGCATCTGGCTGGTATCAGAGCTACCCCAATGCTGTATATACGGCGCCTAGCTGTGCTTAGATCGACATATATCCACTCAAGAACATCGCCTGTAGGTCCTATATGGCCGTGGGTGCATCTAGCTGGTATCAGAGCTACCGCCATGCTGTATATGTGCTCAGATCGACATAGATCGACTCAAGAACATCGCCTGTAGGTCCTATATAGCCGTGGGTTGCAGCTGGCTGGTATAACAGCTACCCCCATGCTGTATATCATATATCGACTCAAGAACATCACCTGTAAGTCCTATATGGCCGTGGGTTGCATCTGGCTGGTATCAGAGCTACCCCTATGCTGTATATACGGCGCCCAGCTGTGCTCAGATCGACATATATCCACTCAAGAACATCGCCTGTAGGTCCTATATGGCCGTGGGTTGCATCTGGCTGGTATTAGAGCTACCCCCATGCTGTATATACGGCGCCCAGCTGTGTTTAGATCGACATATATCCACTGTAGGTCCTATATGGCCGTGGGTTGCATCTGGCTGGTATCAGAGCTACCCCCATGCTGTATATACGGCGCCCAGCTGTGCTCAGATCGACATATATCCACTCAAGAACATCGCCTGTAGGTCCTATATGGCCGTGGGTTGCATCTGGCTGGTATCAGAGCTACCCCCATGCTGTATATACGGGTCCCAGCTGTGCTCAGATCGACATATATCCACTCAAGAACATCGCCTGTAGGTCCTATATGGCCGTGGGTTGCATCTGGCTGGTATCAGAGCTACCCCCCATGTTGTATATACGGCACCCAGCTGTGCTCAGATCGACATATATCGACTCAAGAACATCGCCTGTAGGTCCTATATGGCCGTGGGTTGCATCTGGCTGGTATCAGAGCTACCCCTATGCTGTATATACGGCGCCCAGCTGTGCTCATATCGACATATATCCACTCTAGCACATCTCCTGTAGGTCCTATATGGCCGTGGGTTGCATCTGGCTGATATCAGAGCTACCCCCATGCTGTATATACGGCGCCCAGCTGTGCTCAGATCGACATATATCCACTGTATGTCCTATATGGCCGTGGGTTGCATCTGGCTGGTATCAGAGCTACCCCCATGCTGCATATACGGGGCCCAGCTGTGCTCAGATCGACATATATCGACTCAAGAACATCGCTTGTAGGTCCTATATAGCCGTGGGTTGCAGCTGGCTGGTATCACAGCTACCCCCATGCTGTATATACGTGGCCCAGCTGTGCTCAGATCGACATATATCGACTCCAGAACATCGCCTGTAGGTCCTATATGGCCGTGGGTTGCATCTGGCTGGTATCAGAGCTATTCCTATGCTGTATATACGGCGCTCAGCTGTGCTCAGATCGACATATATCGACACAAGAACATCGCCTGTAGGTTCTATATGGCCGTGGGTTGCATCTGATAGGTATCAGAGCTACCCCCATGCTGTATATACGGCGCCCAGCTGTGCTCAGATCGACATATATCCACTCAAGAACATCGCCTGTAGGTCCTATATAGCCGTGGGTTGCAGCTGTCAGGTATCACAGCTACTCCCATGCTGTATATACGTGGCCCAGCTGTGCTTAGATTGACATATATCGACTCAAGAACATCGCCTGTAGGTCCTATATAGCCGTGGGTTGCAGCTGGCAGGTATCACAGCTACCCCCATGCTGTATATACGTGGCCCAGCTGTGCTTAGATTGACATATATCGACTCAAGAACATCGCATGTAGGTCCTATATGGCCGTGGGTTCCATCTGGCTTATATCAGAGTTCCCCCCTTGCTGTATATACGGGGCCCAGCTGTGCTCAGATCGACATATATCGACTCAAGAACATCGCCTGTAGGTCCTATATAGTCGTGGGTTGCAGCCTGGCTGGTATCACAGCTACCCCCATGCTGTATACACGGCGCCCAGCTGTGCTCAGATCGACATATATCCACTGTAGGTCCTATATGGCCGTGGGTTGCATCTGGCTGGTATCAGAGCTACCCCCATGCTGCATATACGGGGCACAGCTGTGCTCAGATCGACATATATCGACTCAAGAACATCGCCTGTAGGTCCTATATAGCCATGAGTTGCAGCTGGCTGGTATCACAGCTACCTCCATGCTGTATATACGTGGCCCAGCTGTGCTCAGATCGACATATATCGACTCAAGAACATCGCCTGTAGGTCCTATATGGACGTGGGTTGCATCTGGCTGGTATCAGAGCTACCCCAATGCTGTATATACGGCGCCTAGCTGTGCTTAGATCGACATATATCCACTCAAGAACATCGCCTGTAGGTCCTATATGGCCGTGGGTGCATCTAGCTGGTACCAGAGCTACCGCCATGCTGTATATGTGCTCAGATCGACATATATCGACTCAAGAACATCGCCTGTAGGTCCTATATAGCCGTGGGTTGCAGCTGGCTGGTATAACAGCTACCCCCATGCTGTATATCATATATCGACTCAAGAACATCACCTGTAAGTCCTATATGGCCGTGGGTTGCATCTGGCTGGTATCAGAGCTACCCCTATGCTGTATATACGGCGCCCAGCTGTGCTCAGATCGACATATATCCACTCAAGAACATCGCCTGTAGGTCCTATATGGCCGTGGGTTGCATCTGGCTGGTATCAGAGCTACCCCCATGCTGTATATACGGGACCCAGCTGTGCTCAGATCGACATATATCGACTCAAGAACATCGCCTGTAGGTCCTATATAGCCGCGGGTTGCAGCTGGCTGGTACCACAGCTACCCCCATGCTGTCTATACTTGGCCCAGCTGTGCTCAGATCGACATATATCGACTCAAGAACATCGCCTGTAGGTCCTATATGGCCGTGGGTTGCATCTGGCTGGTATCAGTGCTACCCCCATGCTGTATATACGGGGCCCAGCTGTGCTCCGATCGACATATATCGACTCAAGAACATCTCCTGTAGGTCCTATATAGCCGTGGGTTGCAGCTGGCTGGTATCACAGCTACCCCCATGCTGTATATACGTGGCCCAGCTGTGCTCAGATCGACATATATCAACTCAAGAACATCGCCTGTAGGTCCTATATGGCCGTGGGTTGCATCTGGCTGGTATCAGAGCTACCCCTATGATGTATATACGGCGCCCAGCTGTGCTCAGATCGACATATATCCACTCAACAACATCGCCTGTAGGTCCTATATAGCCGCGGGTTGCAGCTGGCTGGTACCACCGCTACCCCCATGCTGTCTATACTTGGCCCAGCTGTGCTCAGATCGACATATATCGACTCCAGAACATCGCCTGTAGGTCCTATATGGCCGTGGGTTGCATCTGGCTGGTATCAGAGCTACCCCCATGCTGTATATACGGGACCCAGCTGTGCTCAGATCGACATATATCGACTCAAGAACATCGCCTGTAGGTCCTATATAGCCGTGGGTTGCAGCTGGCTGGTATAACAGCTACCCCCATGCTGTATATACGTGGCCCAGCTGTGCTCAGATCGACATATATCGACTCCAGAACATCGCCTGTAGGTCCTATATGGCCGTGGGTTGCATCTGGCTGGTATCAGAGCTATTCCTATGCTGTATATACGGCGCTCAGCTGTGCTCAGATCGACATATATCGACACAAGAACATCGCCTGTAGGTTCTATATGGCCGTGGGTTGCATCTGATAGGTATCAGAGCTACCCCCATGCTGTATATACGGCGCCCAGCTGTGCTCAGATCGACATATATCCACTCAAGAACATCGCCTGTAGGTCCTATATAGCCGTGGGTTGCAGCTGGCAGGTATCACAGCTACCCCCATGCTGTATATACGTGGCCCAGCTGTGCTTAGATTGACATATATCGACTCAAGAACATCGCCTGTAGGTCCTATATAGCCGTGGGTTGCAGCTGGCAGGTATCACAGCTACCCCCATGCTGTATATACGTGGCCCAGCTGTGCTTAGATTGACATATATCGACTCAAGAACATGGCCTGTAGGTCCTATATGGCCGTGGGTTGCATCTGGCTGGTATCAGAGCTACCCCCATGCTGTATATACGTGGCCCAGCTGTGCTCAGATCGACATATATCGACTCAAGAACATCGCCTGTAGGTCCTATATAGCCGTGGGTTGCAGCTGGCAGGTATCACAGCTACCCCCATGCTGTATATACGTGGCCCAGCTGTGCTTAGATTGACATATATCGACTCAAGAACATCGCCTGTAGGTCCTATATGGCCGTGGGTTGCATCTGGCTGGTATCAGAGCTACCCCCATGCTGTATATGTAGGTCCTATATAGCCGTGGGTTGCAGCTGGCTGGTATCAGAGCTACCCCCCATGCTGTATATACGGCACCCAGCTGTGCTCAGATCGACATATATCGACTCAAGAACATCGCCTGTAGGTCCTATATGGCCGTGGGTTGCATCTGGCTGGTATCAGAGCTACCCCTATGCAGTATATACGGCGCCCAGCTGTGCTCATATCGACATATATCCACTCTAGAACATCTCCTGTAGGTCCTATATGGCCGTGGGTTGCATCTGGCTGATATCAGAGCTACCCCCATGCTGTATATACGGCGCCCAGCTGTGCTCAGATCGTCATATATCCACTCAAGAACATCGCCTGTAGGTCCTATATGGCCGTGGGTTGCATCTGGCTGGTATGAGAGGTACTCCCATGCTGTATATACGGCGCCCAGCTGTGCTCAGATCGTCATATAAACACTCAAGAACATCGCCTGTAGGTCCTATATGGCCGTGGGTTGCATCTGGCTGGTATCAGAGCTACCCCGATGCTGTATAAACGGGGCCCAGCTGTGCTCAGATCGACATATATCCACTCAAGAACATCGGATGTAGGTCCTATATGGCCGTGGGTTGCATCTGGCTGGTAACACAGCTACCCCCATGCTGTATATACGTGGCCCAGCTGTGCTCAGATCGACATATATCGACTCAAGAGCATCGCCTGTAGGTCCTATATGGCCGTGGGTTGCATCTGGCTGGTATCAGAGCTACCCCCATGCTGTATATACGGCGCCCAGTTGTGCTTAGATCGACATATATCCACTCAAGAACATCGCCTGTAGGTCCTATATGGCCGTGGGTTGCATCTAGCTGGTATCAGAGCTACCGCCATGCTGTATATACGGGGCCCAGCTGTGCTCAGATCGACATATATCGACTCAAGAACATCGCCTGTAGGTCCTATATAGCCGTGGGTTGCAGCTGGCTGGTATCACAGCTACACCCATGCTGTATATACGTGGCCCAGCTGTGCTCAGATCGACATATATCGACTCAAGAACATCGCCTGTAGGTCCTATATGGCCGTAAGTTGCATCTGGCTGGTATCAGAGCTACCCCCATGCTGTATATACGGCGCCCAGCTGTGCTCAGATCGACATATATACACTCAACAACATCGCCTGTAGGTCCTATATAGCCGTGGGTTGCAGCTGGCTGGTATCACAGCTACCCCATGCTATATATACGTGGCCCAGCTGTGCTCAGATCGACATATATCGACTCAAGAACATCGCCTGTAGGTTCTATATGGCCGTGGGTTGCATCTGATGGGTATCAGAGCTACCCCCATGCTGTATATACGGCGCCCAGCTGTGCTCAGATCAACATATATCCACTCAAGAACATCGCCTGTAGGTCCTATATAGCCGCGGGTTGCAGCTGGCTGGTACCACATATATATACGGCGCCCAGCTGTGCTCAGATCAACATATATCCACTCAAGAACATCGCCTGTAGGTCCTATATAGCCGCGGGTTGCATCTGGCTGGTACCACAGCTACCCCCATGCTGTCTATACGTGGCCCAGCTGTGCTCAGATCGACATATATCGACTCAAGAACTTCGCCTGTAGGTCCTATATGGCCGTGGGTTGCATCTGGATGGTATCAGTGCTACCCCCATGCTGTATATACGGGGCCCAGCTGTGCTCGACATATATCGACTCAAGAACATCTCCTGTAGGTCCCATATAGCCGTGGGTTGCAGCTGGCTGGTATCACAGCTACCCCCATGCTGTATATACGTGGCCCAGCTGTGCTCAGATCGACATATATCGACTCAAGAACATTTCCTGTAGGTCCTATATGGCCTTGGGTTGCATCTGACTAGTATCAGAGCTACCCCCATGCTGTATATACGGCGCCCAGCTGTGCTCAGTTCGACATATATCCACTCAAGAACATCCCCTGTAGGTCCTATATGGCCGGGGGTTGCATCTGGCTGGTATCAGAGCTACCCCCATGCTGTATATACGTGGCCCAGCTGTGCTTAGATTGACATATATCGACTCAAGAACATCGCCTGTAGGTCCTATATGGCCGTGGGTTGCATCTGGCTGGTATCAGAGCTACCCCCATGCTGTATATACGGCGCCCAGCTGTGCTCAGATCGACATATATCCACTCAAGAACATCGCCTGTAGGTCCTATATAGCCGTGGGTTGCATCTGGCTGGTATCAGAGCTACCCCCATGCAGCATATACGGGGCCCAGCTGTGCTCAGATCGACATATATCGACTCAAGAACATCGCCTGTAGGTCCTATATAGCCGTGGGTTGCAGCTGGCTGGTATCACAGCTACCCCCATGCTGTATATACGTGGCCCAGCTGTGCTCAGATCGACATATATCGACTCAAGAGCATCGCCTGTGGGTCCTATATGGCCGTGGGTTGCATCTGGCTGGTATCAGAGCTACCCCCATGCTGTATATACGGCGCCCAGCTGTGCTTAGATCGACATATATCCACTCAAGAACATCGCCTGTGGGTCCTATATGGCCGAGGGTTGAATCTAGCTGGTATCAGAGCTACCGCCATGCTGTATATACGGGGCCCAGCTGTGCTCAGATCGACATATATCGACTCAAGAACATCGCCTGTAGGTCCTATATAGCCGTGGGTTACAGCTGGCTGGTATCACAGCTACCCCCATGCTGTATATACGTGGCCTAGCTGTGCTCAGATCGACATATATCGACTCAAGAACATCGCCTGTAGGTCCTATATGGCCGTGGGTTGCATCTGGCTGGTATCAGAGCTACCCCTATGCTGTATATACGGCGCCCAGCTGTGCTCAGATCGACATATATCCACTCAAAAACATCGCCTGTAGGTCCTATATGGCCGTGGGTTGCATCTGGCTGGTATCAGAGCTACCCCCATGCTGTATATACGGGGCCCAGCTGTGCTCAGATCGACATATATCGACTCAAGAACATCGCCTGTAGGTCCTATATAGTCGTGGGTTGCAGCCTGGCTGGTATCACAGCTACCCCCATGCTGTATACACGGCGCCCAGCTGTGCTCAGATCGACATATATCCACTGTAGGTGCTATATGGCCGTGGGTTGCATCTGGCTGGCATCAGAGCTACCCCCAAGCTATATATACTGGGCCCAGCTGTGCTCAGATCGACATATATCGACTCAAGAACATCGCCTGTAGGTCCTATATAGCCGTGGGTTGCAGCTGGCTGGTATCACAGCTACCCCCATGCTGTATATACGTGGCCCAACTGTGCTCAGATCGACATATATCGACTCAAGAACATCGCCTGTAGGTCCTATATGGCCGTGGGTTACATCTGGCTGGCATCAGAGCTACCCCCATGCTGTATATACGGGGCCCAGCTATCCTCAGATCGACATATATCGACTCAAGAACATCGCCTGTAGGTCCTATATGGCCGTGGGTTGCATCTGGCTGGTATCAGAGCTCCCCCATGCTGTATATACGTGGCCCAGCTGTACTCAGATCGACATATATCGACTCAAGAACATCGCCTGTAGGTCCTATATGGCCGTGGGTTGCATCTGGCTGGTATCAGAGCTACCCCCATGCTGTATATACGGGGCCCAGCTATGCTCAGATCGACATATATCGACTCAAGAACATCGCCTGTAGGTCCTATATAGCCGCGGGTTGCAGCTGGATGGTACCACAGCTACCCCCATGCTGTCTATACGTGGCCCAGCTGTGCTCAGATCGACATATATCGACTCAAGAACATCGCCTGTAGATCCTATATGGCCGTGGGTTGCATCTGGCTGGTATCAGTGCTACCCCCATGCTGTATATACGGGGCCCAGCTGTGCTCAGATCGACATATATCGACTCAAGAACATCTCCTGTAGGTCCTATATAGCCGTGGGTTGCAGCTGGCTGGTATCACAGCTACCCCCTTGCTGTATATACGTGACCTAGCTGTGCTCAGATCGACATATATCGACTCAAGAACATCGCCTGTAGGTCCTATATGGCCGTGGGTTGCATCTGACTGGTATCAGAGCTACCCCCATGCTGTATATACGGAACCCAGCTGTGCTCAGATCGACATATATCCACTCAAGAACATCGCCTGTAGGTCCTATATGGCCGTGGGTTGCATCTGGCTGGTATCAGAGCTACCCCCATGCTGTATATACGTGGCCCAGCTGTGCTCAGATCGACATATATCGACTCAAGAACATCGCCTGTAGGTCCTATATGGCCGAGGGTTGCATCTGGCTGGTATCAGAGCTACCCCCATGCTGTATATGCGGCGCCCAGCTGTGCTCAGATCGACATATATCCACTCAACAACATCGCCTGTAGGTCCTATATAGCCGTGGGTTGCAGCTGGCTGGTATCACAGCTACCCCCATGCTGTATATACGTGGCCCAGCTGTGCTCAGATCGACATATATCGACTCAAGAACATCGCCTGTAGGTCCTATATGGCCGTGGGTTGCATCTGGCTGGTATTAGAGCTACCCCCATGCTGTATATACGGCGCCCAGCTGTGTTTAGATCGACATATATCCACTGTAGGTCCTATATGGCCGTGGGTTGCATCTGGCTGGTATCAGAGCTACCCCCATGCTGTATATACGGGGCCCAGCTGTGCTCAGATCGACATATATCGACTCAAGAACATCGCCTGTAAGTCCTATATAGCCGTGGGTTGCAGCTGGCTGGTATCACAGCTACCCCCATGCGGTATATACGTGGCCCAGCTGTGCTCAGATCGACATATATCGACTCAAGAACATCACCTGTAGGTCCTATATGGCCGTGGGTTGCATCTGGCTGGTATCAGAGCTACCCCTATGCTGTATATACGGCGCCCAGCTGTGCTCAGATCGACATATATCCACTCAAAAACATCGACTGTAGGTCCTATATGGCCGTGGGTTGCATCTGGCTGGTATCAGAGCTACCCCCATGCTGTATATACGGGGCCCAGCTGTGCTCAGATCGACATATATCGACTCAAGAACATCGCCTGTAGGTCCTATATGGCCGTGGGTTGCATCTGGCTGGTATTAGAGCTACCCCCATGCTGTATATACGGCGCCCAGCTGTGCTCAGATCGACATATATCCACTCAAGAACATCGCCTGTAGGTCCTATATGGCCGTGGGTTGCATCTGGCTGGTATCAGAGCTACCCCCATGCTGTATATACGGGGCCCAGCTGTGCTCAGATCGACATATATCCACTCAAGAACATCGCCTGTAGGTCCTATATGGCCGTGGGTTGCATCTGGCTGGTATCAGAGCTACCCCCATGCTGTATATACGGGGCCCAGCTGTGCTCAGATCGACATATATCGACTCAAGAACATCGCCTGTAAGTCCTATATAGCCGTGGGTTGCAGCTGGCTGGTATCACAGCTACCCCCATGCGGTATATACGTGGCCCAGCTGTGCTCAGATCGACATATATCGACTCAAGAACATCACCTGTAGGTCCTATATGGCCGTGGGTTGCATCTGGCTGGTATCAGAGCTACCCCTATGCTGTATATACGGCGCCCAGCTGTGCTCAGATCGACATATATCCACTCAAAAACATCGCCTGTAGGTCCTATATGGCCGTGGGTTGCATCTGGCTGGTATCAGAGCTACCCCCATGCTGTATATACGGGGCCCAGCTGTGCTCAGATCGACATATATCGACTCAAGAACATCGCCTGTAGGTCCTATATAGCCGCGGGTTGCAGCTGGCTGGTACCACAGCTACCCCCATGCTGTCTATACGTGGCCCAGCTGTGCTCAGATCGACATATATCGACTCAAGAACATCGCCTGTAGGTCCTATATGGCCGTGGGTTGCATCTGGCTGGTATCAGAGCTACCCCCATGCTGTATATACGGGGCCCAGCTGTGCTCAGATCGACATATATCCACTCAAGAACATCGCCTGTAGGTCCTATATGGCCGTGGGTTGCATCTGGCTGGTATCAGAGCTACCCCCATGCTGTATATACGGGGCCCAGCTATCCTCAGATCGACATATATCGACTCAAGAACATCGCCTGTAGGTCCTATATAGCCGCGGGTTGCAGCTGGCTGGTACCACAGCTACCCCCATGCTGTCTATACGTGGCCCAGCTGTGCTCAGATCGACATATATCGACTCAAGAACATCGCCTGTAGGTCCTATATGGCCGTGGGTTGCATCTGGCTGGTATCAGAGCTACCCCCATGCTGTATATACGTGGCCCAGCTGTGCTCAGATCGACATATATCGACTCAAGAACATCGCCTGTAGGTCCTATATGGCCGTGGGTTGCATCTGGCTGGTATCAGAGCTACCCCCATGCTGTATATACGTGGCTCAGCTGTGCTCAGATCGACATATATCGACTCAAGAACATCGCCTGTAGGTCCTATATGGCCGTGGGTTGCATCTGGCTGGTATCAGAGCTACCCCCATGCTGTATATACGGCGCCCAGCTGTGCTCAGATCGACATATATCCACTCAACAACATCGCCTGTAGGTCCTATATAGCCGTGGGTTGCAGCTGGCTGGTATCACAGCTACCCCCATGCTGTATATACGTGGCCCAGCTATGCTCAGATCGACATATATCGACTCAAGAACATCGCCTGTAGGTCCTATATGGCCGTGGGTTGCATCTGGCTGGTATTAGAGCTACCCCCATGCTGTATATACGGCGCCCAGCTGTGTTTAGATCGACATATATCCACTCAACAACATCGCCTGTAGGTCCTATATAGCCGTGGGTTGCAGCTGGCTGGTATCACAGCTACACTAATGCTGTATATACGTGGCCCAGCTATGCTCAGATCGACATATATCGACTCAAGAACATCGCCTGTAGGTCCTATATGGCCGTGGGTTGCATCTGGCTGGTATCAGAGCTACCCCCATGCTGTATATACGGCGCCCAGCTGTGCTCAGATCGACATATATCCACTCAACAACATCGCCTGTAGGTCCTATATAGCCGTGGGTTGCAGCTGGCTGGTATCACAGCTACACTAATGCTGTATATACGTGGCCCAGCTATGCTCAGATCGACATATATCGACTCAAGAACATCGCCTGTAGGTCCTATATGGCCGTGGGTTGCATCTGGCTGGTATTAGAGCTACCCCCATGCTGTATATACGGCGCCCAGCTGTGTTTAGATCGACATATATCCACTGTAGGTCCTATATGGCCGTGGGTTGCATCTGGCTGGTATCAGAGATTCCCCCATGCTGTATATACGGGGCCCAGCTGTGCTCAGATCGACATATATCGACTCAAGAACATCGCCTGTAGGTCCTATATGGCCGTGGGTTGCATCTGGCTGGTATCAAAGCTACCCCAATGCTGTATTATACGGCGCCTAGCTGTGCTTAGATCGACATATATCCACTCAAGAACATCGCCTGTAGGTCCTATATGGCCGTGGGTGCATCTAGCTGGTATCAGAGCTACCGCCATGCTGTATATGTGCTCAGATCGACATATATCGACTCAAGAACATCGCCTGTAGGTCCTATATAGCCGTGGGTTGCAACTGGCTGGTATAACAGCTACCCCCATGCTGTATATACGTGGCCCAGCTGTGCTCAGATCGACATATATCGACTCAAGAACATCGCCTGTAGGTCCTATATGGCCGAGGGTTGCATCTGGCTGGTATCAGAGCTACCCCTATGCTGTATATACGGCGCCCAGCTGTGCTCAGATCGACATATATCCACTCAAGAACATCGCCTGTAGGTCCTATATGGCCGTGGGTTGCATCTGGCTGGTATTAGAGCTACCCCCATGCTGTATATACGGCGCCCAGCTGTGTTTAGATCGACATATATCCACTGTAGGTCCTATATGGCCGTAGGTTGCATCTGGCTGGTATCAGAGCTACCCCCATGCTGTATATACGGCGCCCAGCTGTGCTCAGATCGACATATATCCACTCAAGAACATCGCCTGTAGGTCCTATATGGCCGTGGGTTGCATCTGGCTGGTATCAGAGCTACCCCCATGCTGTATATACGGGTCCCAGCTGTGCTCAGATCGACATATATCCACTCAAGAACATCGCCTGTAGGTCCTATATGGCCGTGGGTTGCATCTGGCTGGTATCGCAGCTACCCCCATGCTGTATACACGGCGCCCAGCTGTGCTCAGATCGACATATATTCACTGTAGGTCCTATATGGCCGTGGGTTGCATCTGGCTGGTATCAGAGCTACCCCCAAGCTATATATATACTGGGCCCAGCTGTGCTCAGATCGACATATATCGACTCAAGAACATCGCCTGTAGGTCCTTTATAGCCGTGGGTTGCAGCTGGCTGGTATCACAGCTACCCCCATGCTGTATATACGTGGCCCAGCTGTGCTCAGATCGACATATATCGACTCAAGAACATCGCCTGTAAGTCCTATATAGCCGCGGGTTGCAGCTGGCTGGTACCACAGCTACCCCCATGCTGTCTATACTTGGCCCAGCTGTGCTCAGATCGACATATATCGACTAAAGAACATCGCCTGTAGGTCCTATATAGCCGTGGGTTGCAGCTGGCTGGTATCACAGCTACCCCCATGCTGTATATACGTGGCCCAGCTGTGCTCAGATCGACATATATCGACTCAAGAACATCGCCTGTAGGTCCTATATGGCCGTGGGTTGCATCTGACTGGTATCAGAGCTACCCCGATGCTGTATATACGGCGCCCAGCTGTGCTCAGATCGATATATATCCACTCAATAACATCGCCTGTAGGTCCTGTATGGCCGTGGGTTGCATCTGACTGGTATCAGAGCTACCCCCATGCTGTATATACGGCGCCCAGCTGTGCTCAGATCGATATACATATATCCACTCAAGAACATCGCCTGTAGGTCCTATATGGCCGTGGGTTGCATCTGGCTGGTATCAGAGCTACCCCCATGCTGTATATACGTGGCCCAGCTGTGCTCAGATCGACATATATCGACTCAAGAACATCGCCTGTAGGTCCTATATGGCCGTGGATTGCATCTGGCTGGTATCAGAGCTACCCCCATGCTGTATATACGTGGCCCAGCTGTGCTCAGATCGACATATATCGACTCAAGAACATCGCCTGTAGGTCCTATATGGCCGTGGGTTGCATCTGGCTGGTATCAGAGCTACCCCCATGCTGTATATACGGCGCCCAGCTGTGCTCAGATCGACATATATCCACTCAACAACATCGCCTGTAGGTCCTATATAGCCGTGGGTTGCAGCTGGCTGGTATCACAGCTACCCCCATGCTGTATATACGTGGCCCAGCTGTGCTCAGATCGACATATATCGACTCAATAACATCGCCTGTAGGTCCTATATGGCCGTGGGTTGCATCTGGCTGGTATTAGAGCTAGCCCCATGTTGTATATACGGCGCCCAGCTGTGTTTAGATCGACATATATCCACTGTAGGTCCTATATGGCCGTGGGTTGCATCTGGCTGGTATCAGAGCTACCCCTATGCTGTATATACGGCGCCCAGCTGTGCTCAGATCGACATATATCCACTCAAGAACATCGCCTGTAGGTCCTATATGGCCGTGGGTTGCATCTGGCTGGTATCAGAGCTACCCCCATGCTGTATATACGGGTCCCAGCTGTGCTCAGATCGACATATATCCACTCAAGAACATCGCCTGTAGGTCCTATATGGCCGTGGGTTGCATCTGACTGGTATCAGAGCTACCCCCATGCTGTATACACGGCGCCCAGCTGAGCTCTGATCGACATATATTCACTGTAGGTCCTATATGGCCGTGGGTTGCATCTGGCTGGTATCAGAGCTACCCCCAACCTATATATACTGGGCCCAGCTGTGCTCAGATCGACATATATCGACTCAAGAACATCGCCTGTAGGTCCTTTATAGCCGTGGGTTGCAGCTGGCTGGTATCACAGCTACCCCCATGCTGTATATACGTGGCCCAGCTGTGCTCAGATCGACATATATCGACTCAAGAACATCGCCTGTAGGTCCTATATGGCCGTGGGTTGCATCTGGCTGGTATCAGAGCTACCCCCATGCTGTATATACGGCGCCCAGCTGTGCTCAGATCGACATATATCCACTCAACAACATCGCCTGTAGGTGCTATATAGCCGTGGGTTGCAGCTGGCTGGTATCACAGCTACCCCCATGCTGTATATACGTGGCCCAGCGGTGCTCAGATCGACATATATCGACTCAAGAACATCGCCTGTAGGTCCTATATGGCCGTGGGTTGCATCTGATTGGTATCAGAGCTACACCCATGCTGTATATACGGCGCCCAGCTGTGCTCAGATCAACATATATCCACTCAAGAACATCGCCTGTAGGTCCTATATTGCCGTGGGTTGCATCTGGCTGGTATCAGAGCTACCCCCATGCTGTATATACGGGACCCAGCTGTGCTCAGATCGACATATATCGACTCAAGAACATCGCCTGTAGGTCCTATATAGCCGCGGGTTGCAGCTGGCTGGTACCACAGCTACCCACATGCTGTCTATACTTGGCCCAGCTGTGCTCAGATCGACATATATCGACTCAATATCGCCTGTAGGTCCTATATGGCCGTGGGTTGCATCTGGCTGGTATCAGTGCTACCCCCATGCTGTATATACGGGGCCCAGCTGTGCTCAGAACGACATATATCGACTCAAGAACATCTCCTGTAGGTCCTATATAGCCGTGGGTTGCAGCTGGCTGGTATCACAGCTACCCCCATGCTGTATATACGTGGCCCAGCTGTGCTCAGATCGACATATTTCGACTCAAGAACATCGCCTGTAGGTCCTATATGGCCGTGGGTTGCATCTGACTGGTATCAGAGCTACCCCCATGCTGTATATACGGCGCCCAGCTGAGCTCTGATCGACATATATCCACTGTAGGTCCTATATGGCCGTGGGTTGCATCTGGCTGGCATCAGAGCTACCCCCATGCTGTATATACGGCGCCCAGCTGTGCTTAGATCGACATATATCCACTCAAGAACATCGCCTGTAGGTCCTATATGGCCGTGGGTTGCATCTGGCTTATATCAGAGTTCCCCCCTTGCTGTATATACGGGGCCCAGCTGTGCTCAGATCGACATATATCGACTCAAGAACATCGATTGTAGGTCCTATATAGTCGTGGGTTGCAGCCTGGCTGGTATCACAGCTACCCCCATGCTGTATACACGGCGCCCAGCTGTGCTCAGATCGACATATATCCACTGTAGGTCCTATATGGCCGTGGGTTGCATCTGGCTGGTATCAAAGCTACCCCCATGCTGTATATACGGGGCCCAGCTGTGCTCAGATCGACATATATCGACTCAAGAACATCGCCTGTAGGTCCTATATAGCCGTGGGTTGCAGCTGGCTGGTATCACAGCTACCCCCATGCTATATATACGTGGCCTAGCTGTACTGAGATCGACATATATCGACTCAAGAACATCGCCTGTAGTTCCTATATGGCCGTGGGTTGCATCTGGCCGGTATTAGAGCTACCCCTATGCTGTATATACGGCGCCCAGCTGTGCTTAGATCGAGATATATCCAATCAAGAACATCGCCTGTAGGTCCAATATGGCCGTGGGTTGCATCTAGCTGGTACAGAGCTACCGCCATGCTGTATATACGGGGCCCAGCTGTGCTCAGATCGACATATATCGACTCAAGAACATCGCCTGTAAGTCCTATATAGCCGTGGGTTGCAGCTGGCTGGTATCACAGCTACCCCCATGCTGTATATACGTGGCCCAGCTGTGCTCAGATCGACATATATCAACTCAAGAACATCGCCTGTAGGTCCTATATGGCCGTGGGTTGCATCTGGCTGGTATCAGAGCTACCCCTATGATGTATATACGGCGCTCAGCTGTGCTCAGATCGACATATATCCACTCAAGAACAGCGCCTGTAGGTCCTATATGGCCGTGGGTTGCATCTGGCTGGTATCAGAGCTACCCCCATGCTGTATATACAGGGCCCAGCTGTGCTCAGATCGACATAAATCGACTCAAGACCATCGCCTGTAGGTCCTATATGGTCGTGGGTTGCATCTGGCAGGTATCAGAGCTACCCCCATGCTGTATATACGGCGCCCAGCTGTGCTCAGATCGACGTATATCCATTCTAGAACAGCGCCTGTAGGTCCTATATGGCCGTAAGTTGCATCTGGCTGGTATCAGAGCTACCCTCATGCTGTATATACGGGGCCCAGCTGTGCTCAGATCGACATATATCCACTCAAGAACATCGCCTGTAGGTCCTATATGGCCGTGGGTTGCATCTGGCTGGTATCAGAGCTACCCCCATGCTGTATATACGGGGCCCAGCTGTGCTCAGATCGACATATATCGACTCAAGAACATCGCCTGTAGGTCCTATATGGTCGTGGGTTGCATCTGGCAGGTATCAGAGCTACCCCCATGCTGTATATACCGCGCCCAGCTGTGCTCAGATCGACATATATCCACTGTATGTCCTATATGGCCGTGGGTTGCATCTGGCTGGTATCAGAGCTACCCCCATGCTGCATATACGGGGCCCAGCTGTGCTCAGATCGACATATATCGACTCAAGAACATCGCCTGTAGGTCCTATATAGCCGTGGGTTGCAGCTGGCTGGTATCACAGCTACCCCCATGCTGTATATACGTGGCCCAGCTGTGCTCAGATCGACATATATCGACTCCAGAACATCGCCTGTAGGTCCTATATGGCCGTGGGTTGCATCTGGCTGGTATCAGAGCTACCCCTATGCTGTATATACGGCGCTCAGCTGTGCTCAGATCGACATATATCGACACAAGAACATCGCCTGTAGGTTCTATATGGCCGTGGGTTGCATCTGATAGGTATCAGAGCTACCCCCATGCTGTATATACGGCGCCCAGCTGTGCTCAGATCAACATATATCCACTCAAGAACATCGCCTGTAGGTTCTATATGGCCGTGGGTTGCATCTGGCTGGTATCAGAGCTACCCCCATGCTGGATATACGGGGCCCAGCTGTGCTCAGATCGACATATATCGACTCAAGAACATCGCCTGTAGGTCCTATATAGCCGCGGGTTGCAGCTGGCTGGTGCCACAGCTACCCCCATGCTGCCTATACGTGGCCCAGCTGTGCTCAGATCGACATATATCGACTCAAGAACTACCTATATGGCCGTGGGTTGCATCTGGATGGTATCAGTGCTACCCCCATGCTATATATACGGGGCCCAGTTGTGCTCAGATCGACATATATCGACTCAAGAACATCTCCTGTAGGTCCTATATAGCCGTGGGTTGCAGCTGGCTGGTATCACAGCTACCCCCATGCTGTATATACGTGGCCCAGCTGTGCTCAGATCGACATATATCGACTCAAGAACATCGCCTGTAGGTCCTTTATAGCCGTGGGTTGCAGCTGGCTGGTATCACAGCTACCCCCATGCTGTATATACGTGGCCCAGCTGTGCTCAGATCGACATATATCGACTCAAGAACATCGCCTGTAGGTCCTATATGGCCGTGGGTTGCATCTGTCTGGTATCAGAGCTACCCCCATGCTGTATATACGGCGCCCAGCTGTGCTCAGTTCGACATATATCCACTCAACAACATCGCCTGTAGGTCCTATATAGCCGTGGGTTGCAGCTGGCTGGTATCACAGCTACCCCCATGCTGTATATGCGTGGCCCAGCGGTGCTCAGATCGACATATATCGACTCAAGAACATCGCCTGTAGGTCCTATATGGCCGTGGGTTGCATCTGATTGGTATCAGAGCTACCCCCATGCTGTATATACGGCGCCCAGCTGTGCTCAGATCAACATATATCCGCTCAAGAACATCGCCTGTAGGTCCCATATGGCCGTGGGTTGCATCTGGCTGGTATCAGTGCTACCCCCATGCTGTATATACGGGGCCCAGCTGTGCTCAGATCGACATATATCGACTCAAGAACATCTCCTGTGGGTCCTATATAGCCGTGGGTTGGAGCTGGCTGGTATCACAGCTACCCCCATGCTGTATATACGTGGCCCAGCTGTGCTCAGATCGACATATATCGACTCAAGAACATCGCCTGTAGGTCCTATATAGCCGCGGGTTGCAGCTGGCTGGTACCACAGCTACCCCCATGCTGTCTATAATTGGCCCAGCTGTGCTCAGATCGACATATATCGACTCAAGAACATCGCCTGTAGGTCCTATATGGCCGTGGGTTGCATCTGGCTGGTATCAGTGCTACCCCCATGCTGTATATACGGGGCCCAGCTGTGCTCAGATCGACATATATCGACTCAAGAACATCTCCTGTAGGTCCTATATAGCCGTGGGTTGCAGCTGGCTGGTATCACAGCTACCCCCATGCTGTATATACGTGGTCCAGCTGTGCTCAGATCGATATATATATATCGACTCAAGAACATCGCCTGTAGGTCCTATATGGCCGTGGGTTGCATCTGACTGGTATCAGAGCTACCCCCATGCTGTATATACGGCGCCCAGCTGTGCTCAGATCGACATATATCCATTCAAGAACATCGCCTGTAGGTCCTATATGGCCGTGGGTTGCATCTGGCTGGTATCAGAGCTACCCCCATGCTGTATATACGTGGCCCAGCTGTGCTCAGATCGACATATATCGACTCAAGAACATCGCCTGTAGGTCCTATATGGCCGTGGGTTGCATCTGGCTGGTATCAGAGCTACCCCCATGCTGTATATACGGCGCCCAGCTGTGCTCAGATCGACATATATCCACTCAACAACATCGCCTGTAGGTCCTATATAGCCGTGGGTTGCAGCTGGCTGGTATCACAGCTACCCCCATGCTGTATATACGTGGCCCAGCTGTGCTCAGATCGACATATATCGACTCAAGAACATCGCCTGTAGGTCCTATATGGCCTTGGGTTGCATCTGACTGGTATCAGAGCTACCCCCATGCTGTATATACGGCGCCCAGCTGTGCTCAGATCGACATATATCCACTCAAGAACATCGCCTGTAGGTCCTATATGGCCGTGGGTTGCATCTGGCTGGTATCAGAGCTACCCCCATGCTGTATATACGTGGCCCAGCTGTGCTCAGATCGACATATATCGATTCAAGAACATCGCCTGTAGGTCCTATATGGCCGTGGGTTGCATCTGGCTGGTATCAGAGCTACCCCCATGCTGTATATACGGCGCCCAGCTGTGCTCAGATCAACATATATCCGCTCAAGAACATCGCCTGTAGGTCCCATATGGCCGTGGGTTGCATCTGGCTGGTATCAGTGCTACCCCCATGCTGTATATACGGGGCCCAGCTGTGCTCAGATCGACATATATCGACTCACGAACATCTCCTGTGGGTCCTATATAGCCGTGGGTTGGAGCTGGCTGGTATCACAGCTACCCCATGCTGTATATAAGTGGCCCAGCTGTGCTCAGATCGACATATATCGACTCAAGAACATCGCCTGTAGGTCCTATATAGCCGCGGGTTGCAGCTGGCTGGTACCACAGCTACCCCCATGCTGTCTATAATTGGCCCAGCTGTGCTCAGATCGACATATATCGACTCAAGAACATCGCCTGTAGGTCCTATATGGCCGTGGGTTGCATCTGGCTGGTATCAGTGCTACCCCCATGCTGTATATACGGGGCCCAGCTGTGCTCAGATCGACATATATCGACTCAAGAACATCTCCTGTAGGTCCTATATAGCCGTGGGTTGCAGCTGGCTGGTATCACAGCCACCCCCATGCTGTATATACGTGGTCCAGCTGTGCTCAGATAGATATATATCGACTCAAGAACATCGCCTGTAGGTCCTATATGGCCGTGGGTTGCATCTGACTGGTATCAGAGCTACCCCCATGCTGTATATACGGCGCCCAGCTGTGCTCAGATCGACATATATCCATTCAAGAACATCGCCTGTAGGTCCTATATGGCCGTGGGTTGCATCTGGCTGGTATCAGAGCTACCCCCATGCTGTATATACGTGGCCCAGCTGTGCTCAGATCGACATATATCGACTCAAGAACATCGCCTGTAGGTCCTATATGGCCGTGGGTTGCATCTGGCTGGTATCAGAGCTACCCCCATGCTGTATATACGGCGTCCAGCTGTGCTCAGATCGACATATATCGACTCAAGAACATCGCCTGTAGGTCCTATATAGCCGTGGGTTGCAGCTGGCAGGTATCACAGCTACCCCCATGCTGTATATACGTGGCCCAGCTGTGCTCAGATCGACATATATCCACTCAACAACATCGCCTGTAGGTCCTATATAGCCGTGGGTTGCAGCTGGCTGGTATCACAGCTACCCCCATGCTGTATATACGTGGCCCAACTGTGCTCAGATCGACATATATCGACTCAAGAACATCGCCTGTAGGTCCTATATGGCCTTGGGTTGCATCTGACTGGTATCAGAGCTACCCCCATGCTGTATATACGGCGCCCAGCTGTGCTCAGATCGACATATATCCACTCAAGAACATCGCCTGTAGGTCCTATATGGCCGTGGGTTGCATCTGGCTGGTATCAGAGCTACCCCCATGCTGTATATACGTGGCCCAGCTGTGCTCAGATCGACATATATCGACTCAAGAACATCGCCTGTAGGTCCTATATGGCCGTGGGTTGCATCTGGCTGGTATCAGAGCTACCCCCATGCTGTATATACAGCGCCCAGCTGTGCTCAGATCGACATATATCGACTCAAGAACATCGCCTGTAGGTCCTATATGGCCGTGGGTTGCAGCTGGCAGGTATCACAGCTAACCCCATGCTGTATATACGTGGCCCAGCTGTGCTCAGATCGACATATATCGACTCAAGAACATCGCCTGTAGGTCCTATATGGCCGTGGGTTGCATCTGGCTGGTATCAGAGCTACCCCCATGCTGTATATACGTGGCCCAGCTGTGCTCAGATCGACATATATCGACTCAAGAACATCGCCTGTAGGTCCTATATGGCCGTGGGTTGCATCTGGCTGGTATCAGAGCTACCCCCATGCTGTATATACAGCGCCCAGCTGTGCTCAGATCGACATATATCGACTCAAGAACATCGCCTGTAGGTCCTATATGGCCGTGGGTTGCAGCTGGCAGGTATCACAGCTAACCCCATGCTGTATATACGTGGCCCAGCTGTGCTCAGATCGACATATATCGACTCAAGAACATCGTCTGTAGGTCCTATATGGCCGTGGGTTGCATCTGGCTGGTATCAGAGCTACCCCCATGCTGTATATAAGGCGCCCAGCATTGATCAGATCGACATATATCCACTCAAGAACATCGCCTGTAGGTCCTATATAGCCGTGGGTTGCAGCTGGCTGGTATCACAGCTACCCTCATTCTGTATATACGTGGCCCAGCTGTGCTCAGATCGACATATATCGACTCAAGAACATCGCCTGTAGGTCCTATATGACCGTGGGTTGCATCTGGCTGGTATCAGAGCTACCCCCATACTGTATATACGGCGCCCAGCTGTGCCCAGATCGACATATATCCATTCAAGAACATCGCCTGTAGGTCCTATATAGCCGTGGGTGGCAGCTGGCTGGTATCACAGCCACTCCCATGCTGTATATACGTAGCCCAGCTGTGCTCAGATCGACATATATCGACTCAAGAACATCGCCTGTAGGTCCTATATGGCCGTGGGTTGCATCTGATTGGTATCAGAGCTACACCCATGCTGTATATACGGCGCCCAGCTGTGCTCAGATCAACATATATCCACTCAAGAACATCGCCTGTAGGTCCTATATGGCCGTGGGTTGCATCTGACTGGTATCAGAGCTACCCCCATGCTGTATATACGGCGCCCAGCTGTGCTCAGATCGATATATATCCACTCAAGAACATCGCCTGTAGGTCCTATATGGCCGTGGGTTGCATCTGGCTGGTATCAGAGCTACCCCCATGCTGTATATACGTGGCCCAGCTGTGCTCAGATCGACATATATCGACTCAAGAACATCGCCTGTAGGTCCTATATGGCCGTGGGTTGCATCTGGCTGGTATCAGAGCTACCCCCATGCTGTATATACGTGGCCCAGCTGTGCTCAGATCGACATATATCGACTCAAGAACATCGCCTGTAGGTCCTATATGGCCGTGGGTTGCATCTGGCTGGTATCAGAGCTACCCCCATGCTGTATATACGGCGCCCAGCTGTGCTCAGATCGACATATATCCACTCAACAACATCGCCTGTAGGTCCTATATAGCCGTGGGTTGCAGCTGGCTGGTATCACAGCTACCCCCATGCTGTATATACGTGGCCCAGCTGTGCTCAGATCGACATATATCGACTCAAGAACATCGCCTGTAGGTCCTATATGGCCGTGGGTTGCATCTGGCTGGTATTAGAGCTACCCCTATGCTGTATATACAGCGCCCAGCTGTGTTTAGATCGACATATATCGACTCAAGAACATCGCCTGTAGGTCCTATATGGCCGTGGGTTGCATCTGGCTGGTATCAGAGCTACCCCCATGCTGCATATACGGGGCACAGCTGTGCTCAGATCGACATATATCGACTCAAGAACATCGCCTGTAGGTCCTATATAGCCGTGAGTTGCAGCTGGCTGGTATCACAGCTACCTCCATGCTGTATATACGTGGCCCAGCTGTGCTCAGATCGACATATATCGACTCAAGAACATCGCCTGTAGGTCCTATATGGCCGTGGGTTGCATCTGGCTGGTATCAGAGCTACCCCAATGCTGTATATACGGCGCCTAGCTGTGCTTAGATCGACATATATCCACTCAAGAACATCGCCTGTAGGTCCTATATGGCCGTGGGTGCATCTAGCTGGTATCAGAGCTACCGCCATGCTGTATATGTGCTCAGATCGACATATATCGACTCAAGAACATCGCCTGTAGGTCCTATATAGCCGTGGGTTGCAGCTGGCTGGTATAACAGCTACCCCCATGCTGTATATACGTGGCCCAGCTGTGCTCAGATCGACATATATCGACTCAAGAACATCACCTGTAGGTCCTATATGGCCGTGGGTTGCATCTGGCTGGTATCAGAGCTACCCCTATGCTGTATATACGGCGCCCAGCTGTGCTCAGATCGACATATATCCACTCAAGAACATCGCCTGTAGGTCCTATATGGCCGTGGGTTGCATCTGGCTGGTATTAGAGCTACCCCCATGCTGTATATACGGCGCCCAGCTGTGTTTAGATCGACATATATCCACTGTAGGTCCTATATGGCCGTGGGTTGCATCTGATTGGTATCAGAGCTACACCCATGCTGTATATACGGCGCCCAGCTGTGCTCAGATCAACATATATCCACTCAAGAACATCGCCTGTAGGTCCTATATGGCCGTGGGTTGCATCTGGCTGGTATCAGAGCTACCCCCATGCTGTATATACGGGACCCAGCTGTGCTCAGATCGACATATATCGACTCAAGAACATCGCCTGTAGGTCCTATATAGCCGTGGGTTGCATCTGGCTGGTATCAGAGCTACCCCCATGCTGTATATACGGCGCCCAGCTGTGCTCAGATCGACATATATCCACTCAAGAACATCGCCTGTAGGTCCTATATAGCCGTGGGTTGCAGCTGGCAGGTATCACAGCTACCCCCATGCTGTATATACGTGGCCCAGCTGTGCTTAGATTGACATATATCGACTCAAGAACATCGCCTGTAGGTCCTATATAGCCGTGGGTTGCAGCTGGCAGGTATCACAGCTACCCCCATGCTGTATATACGTGGCCCAGCTGTGCTTAGATTGACATATATCGACTCAAGAACATCGCATGTAGGTCCTATATGGCCGTGGGTTGCATCTGGCTTATATCAGAGTTCCCCCCTTGCTGTATATACGGGGCCCAGCTGTGCTCAGATCGACATATATCGACTCAAGAACATCGCCTGTAGGTCCTATATAGTCGTGGGTTGCAGCCTGGCTGGTATCACAGCTACCCCCATGCTGTATACACGGCGCCCAGCTGTGCTCAGATCGACATATATCCACTGTAGGTCCTATATGGCCGTGGGTTGCATCTGGCTGGTATCAGAGCTACCCCCATGCTGCATATACGGGGCCCAGCTGTACTCAGATCGACATATATCGACTTAAGAACATCGCCTGTAGGTCCTATATGGTCGTGGGTTGCATCTGGCAGGTATCAGAGCTACCCCCATGCTGTATAGACGGCGCCCAGCTGTGCTCAGATCGACATATATCCACTGTATGTCCTATATGGCCGTGGGTTGCATCTGGCTGGTATCAGAGCTACCCCCATGCTGCATATACGGGGCCCAGCTGTGCTCAGATCGACATATATCGACTCAAGAACATCGCCTGTAGGTCCTATATAGCCGTGGGTTGCAGCTGGCTGGTATCACAGCTACCCCCATGCTGTATATACGTGGCCCAGCTGTGCTCAGATCGACATATATCGACTCCAGAACATCGCCTGTAGGTCCTATATGGCCGTGGGTTGCATCTGGCTGGTATCAGAGCTATTCCTATGCTGTATATACGGCGCTCAGCTGTGCTCAGATCGACATATATCGACACAAGAACATCGCCTGTAGGTTCTATATGGCCGTGGGTTGCATCTGATAGGTATCAGAGCTACCCCCATGCTGTATATACGGCGCCCAGCTGTGCTCAGATCGACATATATCCACTCAAGAACATCGCCTGTAGGTCCTATATAGCCGTGGGTTGCAGCTGGCAGGTATCACAGCTACCCCCATGCTGTATATACGTGGCCCAGCTGTGCTTAGATTGACATATATCGACTCAAGAACATCGCCTGTAGGTCCTATATAGCCGTGGGTTGCAGCTGGCAGGTATCACAGCTACCCCCATGCTGTATATACGTGGCCCAGCTGTGCTTAGATTGACATATATCGACTCAAGAACATCGCATGTAGGTCCTATATGGCCGTGGGTTGCATCTGGCTTATATCAGAGTTCCCCCCTTGCTGTATATACGGGGCCCAGCTGTGCTCAGATCGACATATATCGACTCAAGAACATCGCCTGTAGGTCCTATATAGTCGTGGGTTGCAGCCTGGCTGGTATCACAGCTACCCCCATGCTGTATACACGGCGCCCAGCTGTGCTCAGATCGACATATATCCACTGTAGGTCCTATATGGCCGTGGGTTGCATCTGGCTGGTATCAGAGCTACCCCCATGCTGCATATACGGGGCACAGCTGTGCTCAGATCGACATATATCGACTCAAGAACATCGCCTGTAGGTCCTATATAGCCGTGAGTTGCAGCTGGCTGGTATCACAGCTACCTCCATGCTGTATATACGTGGCCCAGCTGTGCTCAGATCGACATATATCGACTCAAGAACATCGCCTGTAGGTCCTATATGGACGTGGGTTGCATCTGGCTGGTATCAGAGCTACCCCAATGCTGTATATACGGCGCCTAGCTGTGCTTAGATCGACATATATCCACTCAAGAACATCGCCTGTAGGTCCTATATGGCCGTGGGTGCATCTAGCTGGTATCAGAGCTACCGCCATGCTGTATATGTGCTCAGATCGACAAATATCGACTCAAGAACATCGCTTGTAGGTCCTATATAGCCGTGGGTTGCAGCTGGCTGGTATAACAGCTACCCCCATGCTGTATATACGTGGCCCAGCTGTGCTCAGATCGACATATATCGACTCAAGAACATCACCTGTAGGTCCTATATGGCCGTGGGTTGCATCTGGCTGGTATCAGAGCTACCCCTATGCTGTATATACGGCGCCCAGCTGTGCTCAGATCGACATATATCCACTCAAGAACATCGCCTGTAGGTCCTATATGGCCGTGGGTTGCATCTGGCTGGTATTAGAGCTACCCCCATGCTGTATATACGGCGCCCAGCTGTGTTTAGATCGACATATATCCACTGTAGGTCCTATATGGCCGTGGGTTGCATCTGGCTGGTATCAGAGCTACCCCCATGCTGTATATACGGCGCCCAGCTGTGCTCAGATCGACATATATCCACTCAAGAACATCGCCTGTAGGTCCTATATGGCCGTGGGTTGCATCTGGCTGGTATCAGAGCTACCCCCATGCTGTATATACGGGTCCCAGCTGTGCTCAGATCGACATATATCCACTCAAGAACATCGCCTGTAGGTCCTATATGGCCGTGGGTTGCATCTGGCTGGTATCACAGCTACCCCCATGCTGTATACACGGCGCCCAGCTGTGCTCAGATCGACATATATTCACTGTAGGTCCTATATGGCCGTGGGTTGCATCTGGCTGGTATCAGAGCTACCCCCAAGCTATATATACTGGGCCCAGCTGTGCTCAGATCGACATATATCGACTCAAGAACATCGCCTGTAGGTCCTTTATAGACGTGGGTTGCAGCTGGCTGGTATCACAGCTACCTCCATGCTGTATATACGTGGCCCAGTTGTGCTCAGATCGACATATATCGACTCAAGAACATCGCCTGTAGGTCCTATATGGCCGTGGGTTGCATCTGGCTGGTATCAGAGCTACCCCCATGCTGTATATACGGCGCCCAGCTGTGCTCAGATCGACATATATCCACTCAACAACATCGCCTGTAGGTCCTATATAGCCGTGGGTTGCAGCTGGCTGGTATCACAGCTACCCCCATGCTGTATATACGTGGCCCAGCGGTGCTCAGATCGACATATATCGACTCAAGAACATCGCCTGTAGGTCCTATATGGCCGTGGGTTGCATCTGATTGGTATCAGAGCTACACCCATGCTGTATATACGGCGCCCAGCTGTGCTCAGATCAACATATATCCACTCAAGAACATCGCCTGTAGGTCCTATATGGCCGTGGGTTGCATCTGGCTGGTATCAGAGCTACCCCCATGCTGTATATACGGGACCCAGCTGTGCTCAGATCGACATATATCGACTCAAGAACATCGCCTGTAGGTCCTATATAGCCGCGGGTTGCAGCTGGCTGGTACCACAGCTACCCCCATGCTGTCTATACTTGGCCCAGCTGTGCTCAGATCGACATATATCGACTCAAGAACATCGCCTGTAGGTCCTATATGGCCGTGTGTTGCATCTGGCTGGTATCAGTGCTACCCCCATGCTGTATATACGGGGCCCAGCTGTGCTCCGATCGACATATATCGACTCAAGAACATCTCCTGTAGGTCCTATATAGCCGTGGGTTGCAGCTGGCTGGTATCACAGCTACCCCCATGCTGTATATACGTGGCCCAGCTGTGCTCAGATCGACATATATCAACTCAAGAACATCGCCTGTAGGTCCTATATGGCCGTGGGTTGCATCTGGCTGGTATCAGAGCTACCCCTATGATGTATATACGGCGCCCAGCTGTGCTCAGATCGACATATATCCACTCAACAACATCGCCTGTAGGTCCTATATAGCCGCGGGTTGCAGCTGGCTGGTACCACAGCTACCCCCATGCTGTCTATACTTGGCCCAGCTGTGCTCAGATCGACATATATCGACTCAAGAACATCGCCTGTAGGTCCTATATGGCCGTGGGTTGCATCTGGCTGGTATCAGAGCTACCCCAATGCTGTATATACGGCGCCTAGCTGTGCTTAGATCGACATATATCCACTCAAGAACATCGCCTGTAGGTCCTATATGGCCGTGGGTGCATCTAGCTGGTATCAGAGCTACCGCCATGCTGTATATGTGCTCAGATCGACATATATCGACTCAAGAACATCGCCTGTAGGTCCTATATAGCCGTGGGTTGCAGCTGGCTGGTATAACAGCTACCCCCATGCTGTATATACGTGGCCCAGCTGTGCTCAGATCGACATATATCGACTCAAGAACATCACCTGTAGGTCCTATATGGCCGTGGGTTGCATCTGGCTGGTATCAGAGCTACCCCTATGCTGTATATACGGCGCCCAGCTGTGCTCAGATCGACATATATCCACTCAAGAACATCGCCTGTAGGTCCTATATGGCCGTGGGTTGCATCTGGCTGGTATTAGAGCTACCCCCATGCTGTATATACGGCGCCCAGCTGTGTTTAGATCGACATATATCCACTGTAGGTCCTATATGGCCGTGGGTTGCATCTGGCTGGTATCAGAGCTACCCCCATGCTGTATATACGGCGCCCAGCTGTGCTCAGATCGACATATATCCACTCAAGAACATCGCCTGTAGGTCCTATATGGCCGTGGGTTGCATCTGGCTGGTATCAGAGCTACCCCCATGCTGTATATACGGGTCCCAGCTGTGCTCAGATCGACATATATCCACTCAAGAACATCGCCTGTAGGTCCTATATGGCCGTGGGTTGCATCTGGCTGGTATCACAGCTACCCCCATGCTGTATACACGGCGCCCAGCTGTGCTCAGATCGACATATATTCACTGTAGGTCCTATATGGCCGTGGGTTGCATCTGGCTGGTATCAGAGCTACCCCCAAGCTATATATACTGGGCCCAGCTGTGCTCAGATCGACATATATCGACTCAAGAACATCGCCTGTAGGTCCTTTATAGACGTGGGTTGCAGCTGGCTGGTATCACAGCTACCTCCATGCTGTATATACGTGGCCCAGCTGTGCTCAGATCGACATATATCGACTCAAGAACATCGCCTGTAGGTCCTATATGGCCGTGGGTTGCATCTGGCTGGTATCAGAGCTACCCCCATGCTGTATATACGGCGCCCAGCTGTGCTCAGATCGACATATATCCACTCAACAACATCGCCTGTAGGTCCTATATAGCCGTGGGTTGCAGCTGGCTGGTATCACAGCTACCTCCATGCTGTATATACGTGGCCCAGCGGTGCTCAGATCGACATATATCGACTCAAGAACATCGCCTGTAGGTCCTATATGGCCGTGGGTTGCATCTGATTGGTATCAGAGCTACACCCATGCTGTATATACGGCGCCCAGCTGTGCTCAGATCAACATATATCCACTCAAGAACATCGCCTGTAGGTCCTATATGGCCGTGGGTTGCATCTGGCTGGTATCAGAGCTACCCCCATGCTGTATATACGGGACCCAGCTGTGCTCAGATCGACATATATCGACTCAAGAACATCGCCTGTAGGTCCTATATAGCCGCGGGTTGCAGCTGGCTGGTACCACAGCTACCCCCATGCTGTCTATACTTGGCCCAGCTGTGCTCAGATCGACATATATCGACTCAAGAACATCGCCTGTAGGTCCTATATGGCCGTGGGTTGCATCTGGCTGGTATCAGTGCTACCCCCATGCTGTATATACGGGGCCCAGCTGTGCCCCGATCGACATATATCGACTCAAGAACATCTCCTGTAGGTCCTATATAGCCGTGGGTTGCAGCTTGCTGGTATCACAGCTACCCCCATGCTGTATATACGTGGCCCAGCTGTGCTCAGATCGACATATATCGACTCAAGAGCATCGCCTGTAGGTCCTATATGGCCGTGGATTGCATCTGGCTGGTATCAGAGCTACCCCCATGCTGTATATACGGCGCCCAGCTGTGCTCACATCGACATATGTCCACTGTAGGTCCTATATGGCCGTAGGTTGCATCTGGCTATTATCAGAGCTACCCCCATGCTGCATATACGGGGCCCAGCTGTGCTCAGATCGACATATATCGACTCAAGAACATCGCCTGTGGGTCCTATATAGCCGTGGGTTGCAGCTGGCTGGTATCACAGCTACCCCCATGCTGTATATACGTGGCCCAGCTGTGCTCAGATCGACATATATCGACTCAAGAGCATCGCCTGTAGGTCCTATATGGCCGTGGATTGCATCTGGCTGGTATCAGAGCTACCCCCATGCTGTATATACGGCGCCCAGCTGTGCTCACATCGACATATATCCACTGTAGGTCCTATATGGCCGTAGGTTGCATCTGGCTGGTATCAGAGCTACCCCCATGCTGCATATACGGGGCCCAGCTGTGCTCAGATCGACATATATCGACTCAAGAACATCGCCTGTGGTCCTATATAGCCGTGGGTTGCAGCTGGCTGGTATCACAGCTACCCCCATGCTGTATATACGTGGCCGAGCTGTGCTCAGATCGACATATATCGACTCAAGAACATCGCCTGTGGGTCCTATATGGCCGTGGGTTGCATCTGGCTGGTATCAGAGCTACCCCCATGCTGCATATACGGGGCCCAGCTGTGCTCAGATCGACATATATCGACTCAAGAACATCGCCTGTAGGTCCTATATAGCTGTGGGTTGCAGCTGGCTGGTATCACAGCTACCCCCATGCTGTATATACGTGGCCCAGCTGTGCTCAGATCGACATATATCGACTCAAGAGCATCGCCTGTAGGTCCTATATGGCCGTGGATTGCATCTGGCTGGTATCAGAGCTACCCCCATGCTGTATATACGGCACCCAGCTGTGCTCACATCGACATATATCCACTGTAGGTCCTATATGGCCGTAGGTTGCATCTGGCTATTATCAGAGCTACCCCCATGCTGCATATACGGGGCCCAGCTGTGCTCAGATCGACATATATCGACTCAAGAACATCGCCTGTGGGTCCTATATAGCCGTGGGTTGCAGCTGGCTGGTATCACAGCTACCCCCATGCTGTATATACGTGGCCCAGCTGTGCTCAGATCGACATATATCGACTCAAGAGCATCGTCTGTAGGTCCTATATGGCCGTGGATTGCATCTGGCTGCTATCAGAGCTACCCCCATGCTGTATATACGGCGCCCAGCTGTGCTCACATCGACATATATCCACTGTAGGTCCTATATGGCCGTAGGTTGCATCTGGCTGGTATCAGAGCTACCCCCATGCTGCATATACGGGGCCCAGCTGTGCTCAGATCGACATATATCGACTCAAGAACATCGCCTGTAGGTCCTATATGGCCGTGGGTTGCATCTGGCTGGTATCAGAGCTACCCCCATGCTGCATATACGGGGCCCAGCTGTGCTTAGGTCGACATATATCGACTCAAGAACATCGCCTGTAGGTCCTATATAGCCGTGGGTTGCAGCTGGCTGGTATCACAGCTACCCCCATGCTGTATATACGTGGCCCAGCTGTGCTCAGATCGACATATATCGACTCAAGAGCATCGCCTGTAGGTCCTATATGGCCGTGGGTTGCATCTGGCTGGTATCAGAGCTACCCCCATGCTGCATATACGGGGCCCAGCTGTGCTCAGATCGACATATATCGACTCAAGAACATCGCCTGTAGGTCCTATATAGCCGTGGGTTGCAGCTGGCTGGTATCACAGCTACCCCCATGCTGTATATACGTGGCCCAGCTGTGCTCAGATCGACCTATATCGACTCAAGAGCATCGCCTGTAGGTCCTATATGGCCGTGGATTGCATCTGGCTGGTATCAGAGCTACCCCCATGCTGTATATACGGCGCCCAGCTGTGCTCACATCGACATATATCCACTGTAGGTCCTATATGGCCGTAGGTTGCATCTGGCTGGTATCAGAGCTACCCCCATGCTGCATATACGGGGCCCAGCTGTGCTCAGATCGACATATATCGACTCAAGAACATCGCCTGTGGGTCCTATATAGCCGTGGGTTGCAGCTGGCTGGTATCACAGCTACCCCCATGCTGTATATACGTGGCCCAGCTGTGCTCAGATCGACATATATTGACTCAAGAGCATCGCCTGTAGGTCCTATATGGCCGTGGATTGCATCTGGCTGGTATCAGAGCTACCCCCATGCTGTATATACGGCGCCCAGCTGTGCTTACATCGACATATATCCACTGTAGGTCCTATATGGCCGTAGGTTGCATCTGGCTGGTATCAGAGCTACCCCCATGCTGCATATACGGGACCCAGCTGTGCTCAGATCGACATATATCGACTCAAGAACATCGCCTGTTGTCCTATATAGCCGTGGGTTGCAGCTGGCTGGTATCACAGCTACTCCCATGCTGTATATACGTGGCCGAGCTGTGCTCAGATCGACATATATCGACTCAAGAACATCGCCTGTGGGTCCTATATGGCCGTGGGTTGCATCTGGCTGGTATTAGAGCTACCCTCATGCTGTATATACGGCGCCCAGCTGTGCTCACATTGACATATATCCACTGTAGGTCCTATATGGCCGTGGGTTGCATCTGGCTGGTATCAGAGCTACCCCCATGCTGCATATACGGGGCCCAGCTGTGCTTAGATCGACATATATCGACTCAAGAACATTGCCTGTAGGTCCTATATAGCCGTGGGTTGCAGCTGGCTGGTATCACAGCACCCCCATGCTGTATATACGTGGCCCAGCTGTGCTCAGATCGACATATATCGACTCAAGAACATCGCCTGTAGGTCCTATATGGCCGTGGGTTGCATCTGGCTGGTATTAGAGCTACCCCCCATGCTGTATATACGGCGCCCAGCTGTGCTCACATCGACATATATCCACTGTAGGGCCTATATGGCCGTGGGTTGCATCTGGCTGGTATCAGAGCTACCCCCATGCTGCATATACGGGGCCCAGCTGTGCTCAGATCGACATATATCGACTCAAGAACATCGCCTGTAGGTCCTATATAGCTGTGGGTTGCAGCTGGCTGGTATCACAGCTACCCCCATGCTGTATATACGTGGCCCAGCTGTGCTCAGATCAACATATATCCACTGTAGGTCCTATATGGCCGTGGGTTGCATCTGGCTGGTATCAGAGCTACCCCCATGCTGCATATACGGGGCCCAGCTGTGCTCAGATCGACATATATCGACTCAAGAACATCGCCTGTAGGTCCTATATAGCTGTGGGTTGCAGCTGGCTGGTATCACAGCTACCCCCATGCTGTATATACGTGGCCCAGCTGTGCTCAGATCGACATATATCGACTCAAGAGCATCGCCTGTAGGTCCTATATGGCCGTGGATTGCATCTGGCTGGTATCAGAGCTACCCCCATGCTGTATATACGGCGCCCAGCTGTGCTCACATCGACATATATCCACTGTAGGTCCTATATGGCCGTAGGTTGCATCTGGCTGGTATCAGAGCTACCCCCATGCTGCATATACGGGGCCCAGCTGTGCTCAGATCGACATATATCGACTCAAGAACATCGCCTGTGGGTCCTATATAGCCGTGGGTTGCAGCTGGCTGGTATCACAGCTACCCCCATGCTGTATATACGTGGCCCAGCTGTGCTCAGATCGACATATATCGACTCAAGGGCATCGCCTGTAGGTCCTATATGGCCGTGGATTGCATCTGGCTGGTATCAGAGCTACCCCCATGCTGTATATACGGCGCCCAGCTGTGCTCACATCGACATATATCCACTGTAGGTCCTATATGGCCGTAGGTTGCATCTGGCTGGTATCAGAGCTACCCCCATGCTGCATATACGGGGCCCAGCTGTGCTCAGATCGACATATATCGACTCAAGAACATCGCCTGTGGTCCTATATAGCAGTGGGTTGCAGCTGGCTGGTATCACAGCTACCCCCATGCTGTATATACGTGGCCGAGCTGTGCTCAGATCGACATATATCGACTCAAGAACATCGCCTGTGGGTCCTATATGGCCGTGGGTTGCATCTGGCTGGTATTAGAGCTACCCCCATGCTGTATATACGGCGCCCAGCAGTGCTCACATCGACATATATCCACTGTAGGTCCTATATGGCCGTGGGTTGCATCTGGCTGGTATCAGAGCTACCCCCATGCTGCATATACGGGGCCCAGCTGTGCTTAGATCGACATATATCGACTCAAGAACATTGCCTGTAGGTCCTATATAGCCGTGGGTTGCAGCTGGCTGGTATCACAGCTACCCCCATGCTGTATATACGTGGCCCAGCTGTGCTCAGATCGACATATATCGACTCAAGAGCATCGCCTGTAGGTCCTATATGGCCGTGGGTTGCATCTGGCTGGTATCAGAGCTACCCCCATGCTGCATATACGGGGCCCAGCTGTGTTCAGATCGACAAATATCGACTCAAGAACATCGCATGTGGTACTATATAGCCGTGGGTTGCAGCTGGCTGGTATCACAGCTACCCCCATGCTGTATATACGGCGCCCAGCTGTGCTCAGATCGACATATATCGACTCAAGAGCATCGCCTGTAGGTCCTATATGGTCGTGGATTGCATCTGGCTGGTATCAGAGCTACCCCCATGCTGTATATAGGGCGCCCACAGGCGATGTTCTTGAGTCGATATATGTCGATCTGAGCACAGCTGGGCGCCGTATATACAGCATGGGGGTAGCTCTGATACCAGCCAGATGCAATCCACGGCCATATAGGACCTACAGGCGATGCTCTTGAGTCGATATATGTCGATCTGAGCACAGCTGGGCCACGTATATACAGCATGGGGGTAGCTGTGATACAAGCCAGCTGCAACCCACAGCTATATAGGACCTACAGGCGATGTTCTTGAGTCGATATATGTCGATCTGAGCACAGCTGGGCCCCGTATATGCAGCATGGGGGTAGCTCTGATACCAGCCAGATGCAACCCACGGCCATATAGGACCTACAGTGGATATATGTCGATCTGAGCACAGCTGGGCGCCGTATATACAGCATGGGGGTAGCTCTAATACCAGCCAGATGCAACCCACGGCCATATAGGACCTACAGGCGATGCTCTTGAGTCGATATATGTCGATCTGAGCACAGCTGGGCCATGTATATACAGCATGGGGGTAGCTGTGATACCAGCCAGCTGCAACCCACGGCTATGTAAGACCTACAGGCTATGTTCTTGAGTTGATATATGTCGATCTGAGCACAGCTGGGCCCCGTATATGCAGCATTGGGGTAGCTCTGATACCAGCCAGATGCAACCCACGGCCATATAGGACCTACAGTGGATATATGTCGATGTGAGCACAGCTGGGCGCCGTATATACAACATGGGGGTAGCTCTAATACCAGCCAGATGCAACCCACGGCCATATAGGACCTACAGGCGATGTTCTTGAGTCGATATATGTCGATCTGAGCACAGCTGGGCCACGTATATACAGCATGGGGGTAGCTGTGATACCAGCCAGCTGCAACCCACGGCTATATAGGACCACAGGCGATGTTCTTGAGTCGATATATGTCGATCTGAGCACAGCTGGGCCCCGTATATGCAGCATGGGGGTAGCTCTGATACCAGCCAGATGCAACCCACGGCCATATAGGAGCTACAGGCGATGCTCTTGAGTCGATATATGTCGATCTGAGCACAGCTGGGCCACGTATATACAGCATGGGGGTAGCTGTGATACCAGCCAGCTGCAACCCACGGCTATATAGGACCTACAGGCGATGTTCTTCAGTCGATATATGTCGATCTAAGCACAGCTGGGCCCCGTATATGCAGCATGGGGGTAGTTCTGATACCAGCCAGATGCAACCCACGGCCATATAGGACCTACAGTGGATATATGTCGATGTGAGCACAGCTGGGCGCCGTATGTACAGCATGGGGGTAGCTCTAATACCAGCCAGATGCAACCCACGGACATATAGGACCTACAGGCGATGCTCTTGGGTCGATATATGTCGATCTGAGCACAGCTGGGCCACGTATATACAGCATGGGGGTAGCTGTGATACCAGCCAGCTGCAACCCACGGCTATATAGGACCACAGGCGATGTTCTTGAGTCGATATATGTCGATCTGAGCACAGCTGGGCCCCGTATATGCAGCATGGGGGTAGCTCTGATACCAGCCAGATGCAACCTACGGCCATATAGGACCTACAGTGGATATATGTCGATGTGAGCACAGCTGGGCGCCGTATATACAGCATGGGGGTAGCTCTGATACCAGCCAGATGCAATCCACGACCATATAGGACCTACAGGCGATGCTCTTGAGTCGATATATGTCGATCTGAGCACAGCTGGGCCACGTATATACAGCATGGGGGTAGCTGTGATACCAGCCAGCTGCAACCCACAGCTATATAGGACCTACAGGCGATGTTCTTGAGTCGATATATGTCGATCTGAGCACAGCTGGGCCCCGTATATGCAGCATGGGGGTAGCTCTGATACCAGCCAGATGCAACCCACGGCTATATAGGACCTACAGGCGATGTTCTTGAGTCGATATATGTCGATCTGAGCACAGCTGGGCCCCGTATATGCAGCATGGGGGTAGCTCTGATACCAGCCAGATGCAACCCACGGCCATATAGGACCTACAGTGGATATATGTCGATGTAAGCACAGCTGGGCGCCGTATATACAGCATGGTGGTAGCTCTGATACCAGCCAGATGCAATCCACGGCCATATAGGACCTACAGGCGATGCTCTTGAGTCGATATATGTCGATCTGAGCACAGCTGGGCCACGTATATACAGCATGGGGGTAGCTGTGATACCAGCCAGCTGCAACCCACGGCTATATAGGACCACAGGCGATGTTCTTGAGTCGATATATGTCGATCTGAGCACAGCTGGGCCCCGTATATGCAGCATGGGGGTAGCTCTGATACCAGCCAGATGCAACCTACGGCCATATAGGACCTACAGTGGATATATGTCGATGTGAGCACAGCTGGGCGCCGTATATACAGCATGGGGGTAGCTCTGATACCAGCCAGATGCAATCCACGACCATATAGGACCTACAGGCGATGCTCTTGAGTCGATATATGTCGATCTGAGCACAGCTGGGCCACGTATATACAGCATGGGGGTAGCTGTGATACCAGCCAGCTGCAACCCACAGCTATATAGGACCTACAGGCGATGTTCTTGAGTCGATATATGTCGATCTGAGCACAGCTGGGCCACGTATATACAGCATGGGGGTAGCTGTGATACCAGCCAGCTGCAACCCACTGCTATATAGGACCTACAGGCGATGTTCTTGAGTCGATATATGTCGATCTGAGCACAGCTGGGCCCCGTATATGCAGCATGGGGGTAGCTCTGATACCAGCCAGATGCAACCCACGGCCATATAGGACCTACAGTGGATATATGTCGATCTGAGCACAGCTGGGCGCCGTATATACAGCATGGGGGTAGCTCTAATACCAGCCAGATGCAACCCACGGCCATATAGGACCTACAGGCGATGCTCTTGAGTCGATATATGTCGATCTGAGCGCAGCTGGGCCATGTATATACAGCATGGGGGTAGCTGTGATACCAGCCAGCTGCAACCCACGGCTATATAAGACCTACAGGCTATGTTCTTGAGTCGATATATGTCGATCTGAGCACAGCTGGGCCCCGTATATGCAGCATGGGGGTAGCTCTGATACCAGCCAGATGCAACCCACGGCCATATAGGACCTACAGTGGATATATGTCGATGTGAGCACAGCTGGGCGCCGTATATACAGCATGGGGGTAGCTCTAAGACCAGCCAGATGCAACCCACGGCCATATACGACCTACAGGCGATGTTCTTGAGTCGATATATGTCGATCTGAGCACAGCTGAGCCCCGTATATGCAGCATGGGGGTAGCTCTGATACCAGCCAGATGCAACCCACGGCCATATAGGACCTACAGTGGATATATGTCGATCTGAGCACAGCTGGGCCACGTATATACAGCATGGGGGTAGCTGTGATACCAGCCAGCTGCAACCCACGGCTATATAGGACCACAGGCGATGTTCTTGAGTCGATATATGTCGATCTGAGCACAGCTGGGCCCCGTATATGCAGCATGGGGGTAGCTCTGATACCAGCCAGATGCAACCCACGGCCATATAGGAGCTACAGGCGATGCTCTTGAGTCGATATATGTCGATCTGAGCACAACTGGGCCACGTATATACAGCATGGGGGTAGCTAAGATACCAGCCAGCTGCAACCCACGGCTATATAGGACCTACAGGCGATGTTCTTGAGTCGATATATGTCGATCTAAGCACAGCTGGGCCCCGTATATGCAGCATGGGGGTAGCTCTGATACCAGCCAGATGCATCCCACGGCCATATAGGACCTACAGTGGATATATGTCGATGTGAGCACAGCTGGGCGCCGTATATACAGCATGGGGGTAGCTCTAATACCAGCCAGATGCAACCCACGGACATATAGGACCTACAGGCGATGGTCTTGAGTCGATATATGTCGATCTGAACACAGCTGGGCCACGTATATACAGCATGGGGGTAGCTGTGATACCAGCCAGCTGCAACCCACGGCTATATAGGACCACAGGCGATGTTCTTGAGTCGATATATGTCGATCTGAGCACAGCTGGGCCCCGTATATGCAGCATGGGGGTAGCTCTGATACCAGCCAGATGCAACCTACGGCCATATAGGACCTACAGTGGATATATGTCGATGTGAGCACAGCTGGGCGCCGTATATACAGCATGGGGGTAGCTCTGATACCAGCCAGATGCAATCCACGGCCATATAGGACCTACAGGCGATGCTCTTGAGTCGATATATGTCGATCTGAGCACAGCTGGGCCACGTATATACAGCATGGGGGTAGCTGTGATACCAGCCAGCTGCAACCCACAGCTATATAGGACCTACAGGCGATGTTCTTGAGTCGATATATGTCGATCTGAGCACAGCTGGGCCCCGTATATGCAGCATGGGGGTAGCTCTGATACCAGCCAGATGCAACCCACGGCCATATAGGACCTACAGTGGATATATGTCGATCTGAGCACAGCTGGGCGCCGTATATACAGCATGGGGGTAGCTCTAATACCAGCCAGATGCAACCCACGGCCATATAGGACCTACAGGCGATGCTCTTGAGTCGATATATGTCGATCTGAGCACAGCTGGGCCACGTATATACAGCATGGGGGTAGCTGTGATACCAGCCAGCTGCAACCCACGGCTATATAGGACCTACAGGCGATGTTCTTGAGTCGATATATGTCGATCTGAGCACAGCTGGGCCCCGTATATGCAGCATGGGGGTAGCTCTGATACCAGCCAGATGCAACCCACGGCCATATAGGACCTACAGGCGATGCTCTTGAGTCGATATATGTCGATCTGAGCACAGCTGGGCCACGTATATACAGCATGGGGTTAGCTGTGATACCAGCCAGCTGCAACCCACGGCTATATAGGACCTACAGGCGATGTTCTTGAGTCGATATATGTCGATCTAAGCACAGCTGGGCCCCGTATATGCAGCATGTGGGTAGCTCTGATACCAGCCAGGTGCAACCCACGGCCATATATTACCTACAGTGGATATATGTCGATGTGAGCACAGCTGGGCGCCGTATATACAGCATGGGGGTAGCTCTAATACCAGCCAGATGCAACCCACGGCCATATAGGACCTACAGGCGATGTTCTTGAGTCGATATATGTCGATCTGAGCACAGCTCGGCCACGTATATACAGCATGGGGGTAGCTGTGATACCAGCCAGCTGCAACCCACGGCTATATAGGACCACAGGCGATGTTCTTGAGTCGATTTATGTCGATCTGAGCACAGCTGGGCCCCGTATGTGCAGCATGGGGGTAGCTCTGATACCAGCCAGATGCAACCTACGGCCATATAGGACCTACAGTGGATGTATGTCGATGTGAGCACAGCTGGGCGCCGTATATACAGCATGGGGGAAGCTCTGATACCAGCCAGATGCAATCCACGGCCATATAGGACCTACAGGCGATGCTCTTGAGTCGATATATGTCGATCTGAGCACAGCTGGGCCACGTATATACAGCATGGGGGTAGCTGTGATACCAGCCAGCTGCAACCCACAGCTATATAGGACCTACAGGCGATGTTCTTGAGTCGATATATGTCGATCTGAGCACAGCTGGGCCCCGTATATGCAGCATGGGGGTAGCTCTGATACCAGCCAGATGCAACCCACGGCCATATAGGACCTACAGTGGATATATGTCGATCTGAGCACAGCTGGGCGCCGTATATACAGCATGGGGGTAGCTCTAATACCAGCCAGATGCAACCCACGGCCATATAGGACCTACAGGCGATGCTCTTGAGTCGATATATGTCGATCTAAGCACAGCTGGGCCACGTATATACAGCATGGGGGTAGCTGTGATACCAGCCAGCTGCAACCCACGGCTATATAGGACCTACAGGCGATGTTCTTGAGTCGATATATGTCGATCTGAGCACAGCTGGGCCCCGTATATGCAGCATGGGGGTAGCTCTGATACCAGCCAGATGCAACCCACGGCCATATAGGACCTACAGTGGATATATGTCGATGTGAGCACAGCTGGGCGCCGTATATACAGCATGGGGGTAGCTCTGATACCAGCCAGATGCAATCCACGGCCATATAGGACCTACAGGCGATGCTCTTGAGTCGATATATGTCGATCTGAGCACAGCTGGGCCACGTATATACAGCATGGGGGTAGCTGTGATACCAGCCAGCTGCAACCCACGGCTATATAGGACCCACAGGCGATGTTCTTGAGTCGATATATGTCGATCTGAGCACAGCTGGGCCCCGTATATGCAGCATGGGGGTAGCTCTGATACCATCCAGATGCAACCTACGGCCATATAGGACCTACAGTGGATATATGTCGATGTGAGCACAGCTGGGCCCGTATATACAGCATGGGGGTAGCTCTGATACCAGCCAGATGCAATCCACGGCCATATAGGACCTACAGGCGATGCTCTTGAGTCGATACATGTCGATCTGAGCACAGCTGGGCCACGTATATACAGCATGGGGGTAGCTGTGATACAAGCCAGCTGCAACCCACAGCTATATAGGACCTACAGGCGATGTTCTTGAGTCGATATATGTCGATCTGAGCACAGCTGGGCCCCGTATATGCAGCATGTGGGTAGCTCTGATACCAGCCAGATGCAACCCACGGCCATATAGGACCTACAGGCGATGCTCTTGAGTCGATATATGTCGATCTGAGCACAGCTGGGCCACGTATATACAGCATGGGGGTAGCTGTGATACCAGCCAGCTGCAACCCACGGCTATATAGGACCTACAGGCGATGTTCTTGAGTCGATATATGTCGATCTAAGCACAGCTGGGCCCCGTATATGCAGCATGGGGGTAGCTCTGATACCAGCCAGATGCAACCCACGGCCATATAGGACCTACAGTGGATATATGTCGATGTGAGCACAGCTGGGCGCCGTATATACAGCATGGGGGTAGCTCTAATACCAGCCAGATGCAACCCACGGCCATATAGGACCTACAGGCGATGTTCTTAAGTCGATATATGTCGATCTGAGCACAGCTCGGCCACGTATATACAGCATGGGGGTAGCTGTGATACCAGCCAGCTGCAACCCACGGCTATATAGGACCACAGGCGATGTTCTTGAGTCGATTTATGTCGATCTGAGCACAGCTGGGCCCCGTATGTGCAGCATGGGGGTAGCTCTGATACCAGCCAGATGCAACCTACGGCCATATAGGACCTACAGTGGATATATGTCGATGTGAGCACAGCTGGGCGCCGTATATACAGCATGGGGGTAGCTCTGATACCAGCCAGATGCAATCCACGGCCATATAGGACATCTACCCCCATGCTGTATATACGTGGCCCAGCTGTGCCCAGATCGACATATATCGACTCAAGAACATCGCCTGTAGGTCCTATATGGCCGTGGGTTGCATCTGGCTGGTATTAGAGCTACCCCCATGCTGTATATACGGCGCCCAGCTGTGCTCAGATCGACATATATCCACTGTAGGTCCTATATGGCCGTGGGTTGCATGTGGCTGGTATCAGAGCTACCCCTATGCTGCATATACGGGGCCCAGCTGTGCTCAGATCGACATATATCGACTCAAGAGCATCGCCTGTAGGTCCTATATGGCCGTGTGTTGCATCTGGCTGGTATTAGAGCTACCCCCATGCTGTATATACGGCGCCCAACTGTGCTCAGATCGACATATATCCACTGTAGGTCCTATATGGCCGTGGGTTGCATCTGGCTGGTATCAGAGCTACCCCCATGCTGCATATACGGGGCCCAGCTGTGCTCAGATCGACATATATCGACTCAAGAACATCGCCTGTAGGTCCTATATAGCTGTGGGTTGTAGCTGGCTGGTATCACAGCTACCCCCATGCTGTATATACGTGGCCCAGCTGTGCTCAGATCGACATACATCGACACAAGAGCATCGCCTGTAGGTCCTATATGGCCGTGGATTGCATCTGGCTGGTATCAGAGCTACCCCCATGCTGTATATACGGCGCCCAGCTGTGCTCACATCGACATATATCCACTGTAGGTCCTATATGGCCGTAGGTTGCATCTGGCTATTATTAGAGCTACCCCCATGCTGCATATACGGGGCCCAGCTGTGCTCAGATCGACATATATCGACTCAAGAACATCGCCTGTGGGTCCTATATAGCCGTGGGTTGCAGCTGGCTGGTATCACAGCTACCCCCATGCTGTATATACGTGGCCCAGCTGTGCTCAGATCGACATATATCGACTCAAGAGCATCGCCTGTAGGTCCTATATGGCCGTGGATTGCATCTGGCTGGTATCAGATCTACCCCCATGCTGTATATACGGCGCCCAGCTGTACTCACATCGACATATATCCACTGTAGGTCCTATATGGCCGTAGGTTGCATCTGGCTGGTATCAGAGCTACCCCCATTGTGACGGGCGGTTCCACCGGGTAGCAAAGTGTCACAAATAAATAATAAATCAAAATGTTTATTCAGAAAAAAAGAAAATAAATGTAATTGTAATAAAATAAACAGACTTCTTAAAATGTAAAATAAACCGGGGCACAAAATATAAAATAAACAATATCCTAACGGGGGTAACGGTGGGCAGCGTGGTCAGGGGGAAGGTGGTAATGAACCAGTGAATGTGCCGGGGCACCACTGGTTCCGGGCGGTCAGGTCGGGAAAGAACTACGAATGTGCCGGGGCACCGTTAGTTCGGGCAGATGGGAGCGGACGAAATGAATGTGCCAGGGGCACCATTAAGTCCGGAGGAGGGTTGAGAGACTGGACTGTACTCTCCCGGTTAAGCCGCGGGCGACGGCTTTTAAAGCCCATCACCGTGGCGGGGAGCGGGATGAAGGTAGTGGGGTATGTTTTGGGAAGGAGGCTGAAGCAGAGAGGGCATGACGTAGCCAAGCAGTGGTGGTACGGCGCAAGGGCGTTGCGCTGCACACACTCGGCGCTTAGGCTTCGTCACACCCCCCCCCACTTCGTGACGGAATACGTGGGAAGGACAAGTGACACGTTTACGGGGTACAATTTAAACATAGTAATAATAATAATAAAAAAAAATAAAAATTAACGGGGCCGCGGTATAAATAAATTCTTTAAAGGGGACGGATATCCGTCGTTGGTGCTGCATCGGGTGGAATGGTGATCCATCGTCCATTATCAGCATTTCCTATTCGAACGCGACATCTTTTATTGGTTGGCTGATGTGGGAGTCGTAAGGCGCTGAGTGGGATCCGAATTGGGCAGACGGTAGGCAGCCGGAGATGCTCCGGAGTTCTCGGTGTCTTCGGGACCGTGCCTCGCATAGCTGGTGGCGTTGTCAATTCTGTCACTACGTTGACGTGCCGGACCGGTGACAGAATGGGCGACAGGAGTGGATTAAAATATTTTATCCTTGTGTCTGGCGTTGTCGGGACGTTTTCCGTGGTTGTATGGGAATGGTGTGGTTGTGATAGACATCCTGTCTTGTGGGGTCGATTGAGGTCGAAGTATTGTTCTGACTCGGAATCCGATCCGAACAAATCGGATAGCTTCTCCTGAAGCGGTTTCCTCTTGTGGACCGGTTTTGGGGTATTTGCCATTGGCGACAGCATAGCGGGGACTCTCGTTTCCATACTTATGTGGATACTGAATGGGTAGGAATGGGATGACAAAATGAGTTTACCTAAGGTAAAAAATTTTTGGTTTTTCTTTGCCTCCCTATTGTCATTTTTCTATTTTATTCATATGCCTTCTTTAGGTCCTTTATATGTACTCTGTGTAACTTTTTATTCTTGTCGTTTTTCAGAGTATATATTAAAGGGGAGTGAACGGTTACAACTGTGAATGGTCCAGTATATTTCTCAGCTAGTTTGGCAGCAAATCCTTCCCCAGCTGCAGATAATGAATGATGCCGTTTCCAGACCCGGTCACCCACATGGCATCTCCATTCTCGACGGCGCAGATTGTAATGCTTGCTCTGGCTGGTAAATGCTTTAGCCAAATTAAGCTGGACTAATTTATAGGTGTCTTCTAGTGTCTTGAGTTTTTCAGCTCGGTCAGGTGGACTTTCTTCGGTCTTGGTGTGTGGTTGTTGGAGGCAGTACGGTAACTCTGGCTCCCTTCCAAAGTTTAGAAAAGCTGGAGTGAATCCTGTGGATTCCTGCCTGGCAGTGTTTACTGCATAAGTCAGTGCCGCCAGATTTGCATCCCAGTTTCGATGATTCCCCTCCGTAAATTGGCTGATCATCGTTTTCATCGTTCGGTTTGCACGTTCGACTGGGTTAGCCTGTGGGGTGTATGGAGTGGTGAATTGGAGTTCGCACCCTAATTCCTTGGCAAGGTTTGTGAATTTTTTGCTGTCGAATTGGGAACCATTGTCACATATTATTTTGGTAGGTCTCCCAAATCTGAACACTACCAGTTCTAGTAGTGCCTGGCTTATGGTGTCGGCGGTAGCTGTACGTAGGGGTCGGGTTTCGGTTCACTTAGTGAAACGGTCTTGGAAAATAACTATGAACCGATGGCCCCGAGGTGATTTAGGAAGCGGTCCCATTAAGTCTGTTGAGATCGTATGCCATGGTCCTGGTATTTTGGGTAAGGACATCTTCCCGGCTGGACATTGCTGACTCGTTTTAAACTGTTGGCACTTTGTGCATTTTCTAACATATTGTGCAATATCTCGGTTCATTGCCGGCCAGTAGTGTAAATGTGATATCCTGATTATTGTTTTGCTTATACCTAGGTGACCGGCTGATGGATTATCGTGGAATTGTTGCAGGATTTTTGCCCGGAGCGGTTTTGGCACGCAACGTTTCCACGGTTGTGTCATTTCTTCTTCTTTCCAATCCATTGGGTCCCAGAAGTGGCGGTATAATATCCCCTGGATTATACGGTACTCGGAAAATTGTTGCGGATTTTCTTGCACCTTCTTGATAAGTGTGGTGTACCACGGGCAGTGTTCCTCATCGATGCTGCAGACGGTTTTCCACTGGTTGGCCGGCATCTGTTTTGGTTGTTCCTTGATGTAAGGCTGTCGGGATAATGCATCTGCTACTCGGTTTAAATGGCCACGACGGTATGTAATTTCGAAATCAAACTGCTGCAGATACATTACCCATCGTGCAATTCTTCCAGATGGGCTTTTTAGGTTGTTCAGCCAGGCTAATGATTGATGGTCTGTAGCTATTTTGAATCGGTATCCCTCCAAGTAGTGCCGCATCTTTTGGACTCCCCACACTATAGCCAGGCATTCCTTTTCCGTCGTGGAATAGTTTTTCTCCGGAGCGGACAGCGAACGGCTTGCATAGGATATTACATGTTCTCCTGAGTCGTCGTACTGCACGAGGGCGGCTCCCAGTCCTTCGTTGGATGCGTCGGTTTGTAGCGTGAAAACTCTATGGAAGTCAGGGCAGGAGAGAATTGGGCTCGATGTTAGGCAGTTTTTTAGTTTACAAAAACTATCCTCTTGCTCCTTAGTCCATGCCCATCGGGTTTTCTTTTTCAGAAGGTGGTGTAGTGGGCTGGCAATCTGTGCGAAATTGGGCACAAAACGGCGGTACCAGGAAGCTACTCCCAGGAATCTACGGAGTTCTTTTACGGTAGTCGGCGGTGTGAACTGTCGTAGAGCTTCTGTTTTTTCGGGGTCCGTTGCAATACCTTTCTCAGAGATAATATGACCGAGGTATTTAATGCTCTTGCAACAAAATTTGCATTTGTCTAAATTTAATTTTAAGTTTGCCTGTCGTAATCGTTTGAAAATTGTTTGTAGGTTATCCAGGTGCTCTTTGAACGTTTTCCCCAATACTATGATGTCGTCTAAGTAAGCGAACGCCCGTGGTTCCAAGTCTGGTCCTATAATTGAGTCCAATAACCTCTGGAATGTAGCTGGTGCTGAATGTAACCCGAATGGCATCGTTTTGAACTGGAAAAGTCTTTTTCCGGCTATCGTGAAAGCTGTGAGCGGTTTACTGGTTTCGGAGAGCGGTATTTTATTTTTAATTCTTCCTGGGTTGTTATTCTCCCGTGGCGGCGGATTAGAGTCTGAA